>OU015502.1:105387224-105469724 GCA_907164885.2 Dolomedes plantarius
AAGAATGATATAGAAATGAATATAAAATACAAAAAAGCTAGTACCGATTATTTATTATGTTAAAGACGTGATATATTAATAAAAAATATTGTAATACTTTAATATTTTGGGATTAAATATTGAACTAAAAAATTTGAAATAAATATGTAACTAGCCCCTATAAAAATATCCTTAAATCCTTACTAAAACTAATATATTATCCGTAATATTCTATTTATTAAAATGTATATAAAATGATTTAATCATAAATTTGCGATAATTTGTAATAGTGTTTATATAAAATCTGAAATGTCAAAAGAAGAATTCACAATCTGTCAAGAAAAGAATAGCGAACAATTTGGTAAATAATGAGTGATTTATTGCTTCCTGCATACTTTCGAGAAGCTAGGTCATGACAAAGAAATATTTTCTTTAGATATGTAGTTTAGAGAAGTATCGGCCTTCTCTGCATATTAGTATTCATATTGGAACGTGGTAAGAAAATCCTCGAAATAGAGGTCTTGGCGCAATAAAGGGAATTTCTTGTTATTTATAATGTAACACAAATGGATATTTTAATGAAAGAAATTGTAGTTAAATTTATATATCGTGTTTATATTTGCAAATTTGCTAATGACTAAGAAATAAAACAAACAAACACACACACACACACACACACACACACACACACACACACACACACACACACACATATATATATATATATATATATATATATATATATATATATATATATATATATATATATGTATATATATATATATATATATATATATATATATATATATATATATATATATATATATATATATATATATATATATATATATATATATATATATATATATATATATATATATATATATATATATATATGTATATATGTACACACACATATATATATATATATATATGTACATATATATATATATATATATACATTTGTGTGTGTGTGTGTGTGTAAGTAAGAAACATCGCTATAGGTACCGATGAGCATCAATGAAGTAGCAGCACAAAAGATGCGTGCTCATGTTGCAGATGATGAAAAATCCACAGAACTGGTACACTGTCTTTATTACTGGAACACTCACGGTGAGGAGATATACTTTATATTCACATAAGAAAGTTTGGACACAGTTTGGACATCATGTCACAATAAGACAATGCCGGACCAGCCGGAACATCACATGAATGAAGAAAGGACGTAGCGCGCTAAAACGACATGTCGGACGGACATTTGCAGAATAAGAAACTGCGAAGAAAGCACTTGCTCGCCTGGAAACGCCAGAGCGCTAAAACTTTTAATTAGTTAACTGAGATCATCTGACCTCGCACGTCAGCATCGGATGATTCCCAGAACTTTCTAGAAACGGTTACATCATGTTTTTGAAAACAACGTACTCTTTTCACGTGCATTAAGGGATAATTTAGCAAGTAAGGACGTGACCTTAAATAAAAAAAATACTCTCGGTCTTTTGGTATTTACAAGCTTTAATAGCATTCTCGATTAAATACAGGGTTACGTATACATTTGTACAAAATAATAAATCTCTCGGTTTAAGGCTGGAAGGTAGTCTTAGAATAATATGTGTGAATTTGTACTATAATTGTATATAAAAGTTGTAAATATTATATGTTTCTCGTCGTGTGCTCATTTGACGAGAACGTTACATGTCGTTCGCTCAGCAAACTATCGGTGTGGTATGTGAAGTTGGCTCGTAATCTGAATTTTAGCTCGCAACTTAACGTAAATAAATGAACGAGAGATTGATCGTATCTCATAAAACTTGTGAGTCGGGACACTTGTAATTCGAGGTACCACTGTAATTCAATTTACATTACTCCTCATGGAAAAAATCCGTTCGGTAGTCGTCGTTTTCGGTACTCCTCATGCCTTCTGGAGCCAACTAACGACTAGTACCGAGGAACCACTGTATGTTTTTCAAGCAGAAAAAGTCTTAAATTTCTATCCAAAGTACAAAAATTATTAAAATCCGTTTTGAAATTTGTTTAGATATATTTTTATATAAAAGAGAAAAATTTTAGAATAAGAAATATCGCTTTACTAAGATTTTTATTTGATAAAAGATGCGATAAAATACTAATATACCACTTCTTTGATCGCAATATTTCTTGTGGTAAGTCCCATGTGAAATAACCAATCTAATTGATTTAATGGGAAATTTAAAGGCATTTTAAGATGTTGATGAAGAAAATCTTAGAAAGAGATTTACGGGAAACAGGGTTTGAACATGTGAGCGACCTTGATATCATGAATGCTGCAACGATTCAACCTCAACAATAAGTTGAGCATGAAGAGAATAAATTATTGCCTAGCGATAGAATGAAACACAGCACAGCACAACCGTGTCTCGACACTTTGCTATATTATATGAGGGGGTCACAACCATAGTGAACAAAGTCCATCTAAACTAAATTGAAGAAATCAAGGTTTGAAGTTTTTTGTGTGTAATCAATTCTAGTCAAGTGATATTGTAAAGACAAATATGACATTATATTGTTAAAAATGTATCTTTTTTTAATTATCCTCCATCTATAAGTAGGAAATAAATATTTCTGTTTCATATTGTATTTTTCAGTGAAAACCTTGGACTTGGTTCGCTATGGCTATGAACATTCTATTGCATGGAAGAATACTACGTTAGAGATTAATATAGAAAACTACAATAATATACATTATGTGAATGAAAAATAATAAAAATTTAATTCATGATTCACTTTTCCAATGCAAACAAAAATAACCTATGACTCATGCTGCCATTTAACTTTTCTTAATTACAGTATGCAATAGTATCATCATCTTCCTCTTTTACCGAACTGATGTCCTGGAGTCTAGTATTTGTTTCCATGGGAAGGTTCTTGAAGAAATGATGATGTATGAGTGGAATGAATGGAAGGCGATCCCTCATATCTTTCGTTTTGGCAACACTAATCTTTCTCCTACCCATGTACAATGTATCTTGAATAACATATGACAGAGAGAGTAACTGTCGTCCAAGAGCCTTCTTTTGCAAATTTATTTCCTTGAAAGGTTTCTTCATTCAAGGTTTCTTTGAACTGTAAAATGAAAAGACAACCTCTCATAACTCGCAACCATCTAATATTCAGCCAATTTAAAGGAGCTCCCTCGGTGTCCTTCTTTCTGTTTGTGATGGTATCTTCTAATGATCTTGTAGACAGGAAATCAGAATGTTTAATATTAATTACTGTAAATTTAGGATGTTTTATCATTGCATTTATTATAGTTTCCTTCCAATCCCTTGGAACGCAAATATGTTCTTTCTTACGACTTGCTGCTTCAACGCCAAATTCTGCATCATTGGGAAGGAAGGAATGACCAGAGACCATGGATTTGTGGTCAATTTTCTGTGCTATTGACTAGTTTCAGCAGTGTAAGGGTCACTTTTATGTTCCGATTTTGCCCACAACAGGCATCAGAGTATAGAACAATATCTTTATGAGATGCAGCATTAATTTTAAGATGTATTAAGAGAATGCTTGAAATGTCTTAAGAGCTTCTTCCGCCCTCTGTCTCATCCCATAGATACATGAATCCAATATTATCATTAAAGGAATGTATCCCAAAATTCTACACGTAGAGATTACGTTTATAAGAAGCTACTGATGTTGTGAGTTTAGGAAAGGGAAGTGCTTTCTGTAAGTCTAAAGTACAGCAGTATCTATCATCTGAAGCTTTTTTCCTTGTCTCTTTTTATTTCGGTTCTAGCCTACTCTGGTCTCCGTAAATGGAGTTCTTTTTTGGTCTCAAGACTTTTTATGGTATTTTCTTCATTCTCTGCTGTCAATTGTGTTGAAATTTCATTGCTCAAACGACATGTATCTGTACTTGGCAACTTGAAATGTAAATTGAACTTCATTGTGAAAATTTTATGATAAAATTTTTCTTTCACGGGGACCTTATCCTAATCTCTGCATTCCTCTGCAGACATGTCATACATTTTTCGAATGGAAAGATCATGATGTACTTTCGATCATGATGATCAAGATACTTTGTCTCAGAATTATCTTTCCTGGAATAGTGACTTTGATAAACAGGGAATGATTGAATGTGTGCCACAATATCAGAATTGTCAATTTTGTTCTCATGGTATGCCTGCCTCTGGAGTCTACAATGGCAGATACATCATCTTTGGTTAAACATCTATAAACACGGCCCGAACTTTGCTAAATCAAAATATATTATTCAACTGTACTCGATGTTAAAATGTCCTATGGACTTGGTTTAATATGGCTGTGAAGATTCATCAACTTTCTTTTCCCACTGTTCCTTCAGGGGCCGTCTCTGAGAGAGAAAACGTATTAATCACTTGATTCACTATGGCAGTTATTAGAACATGTTTTTAAGTTACTCCAACATGAACTATCTCCATTTTTAAAAAATATGGACTTGGTCCACTATGGTTGTGAACCTCTTACATGATTCAAGGGAATTATGACGTGATATCATTAACGCTAGAACGGTGGCGTTTTCTGTATACCAAAAACGACGGGGAGCGGTCATTTTGACCGCTCCCTTGAAATGATTAAAAAATACACCTTTTTTAACGGTTTGTTTTCTGAAACAAGTTTTTAACATATTTAGCTTTAAATTTTACATTCTCATCAAATAAATTTTCCTCTCGGTTTATGATTTATTTTATAATGTTTATTTATTTTTTTTTGTCCAAGAGAATACTATATGTTTTTAAAAAACCAATTAGTAATAAGATACAATATGTATAAAATAAAACACACTATACAATGGGAATTACTTTGTATTGCAAAAAATATTTTAAATAGTTATCACATATGATAATTTACAAAAAAATATACATTTAAAATATAAATATTACGAAATTACACTTACATTATTCTTTTTTACAGTCTCTGCAAACACTGAACTTTTATCACTTTGCTTGTATATGAGCCGCAAACTGACTTTTTGCAATCAGAACGAATGTTCCAAGTTTTATTGCGGCATCGATTGATTTGACATTGTTTGTGTTTCCTGCTTGCGATAGTGGATGCTACCTCTGTACATGGACTGAAATTGGAAATTGGAGATGTCTTACCGGAAACATAAATTTTACGGATCTCATCAGCTAATTGAAAAATATAATTAGCACACTTGACGTTTATACCAGTAGTTTCCTTGTAAATAATCCAAGCACCTAATAGCAGCTAATAGCAGCTAAGTCGCAAATATTATTATTATTATTATTATTATTATCAGTATTATTAATATTATTATTATTATTATTATTATTATTATTATTATTATTATTATTATTATTAAAAAATTCTACTGACCACCGTCTTGAAGCGGATTTAGTTGAATATTTTCTTGCCATCTAATCAAGCCCATCTACACCGCATTGAGTAGAGTTGTAAAATTTAACAACCTTAGGGGTCTTCTTTTCATAACTTTCTATTTCGAGCGTAGGATGTTGAGTGTTTAACAATAGGACACTTTTACTTTTCGTTCCTGGATATGCCCGCCAGAGTGATATATTCATGCTTGAGAATTTTGCTTGAATATAGTTCTCTCCTTTTGAGATCGAATGATTTGGGTACTTCTTTATTTGCATGTTTCACAGTGCCTACGAGGCTAAGTACTTTACTTCTTAAAGTTTTGGCTAATTATAATTATGTGCAAAAATTGTCAGTTGTAATGTTGCTTCCAGTATTTTGAAATGGTTCTGCCAAATGTCATACCGCATGTTTTCCAACGGTATCGTCATTGGGTCAACTTTCATTTTTCCTAGCTATGGAAAGCCATTTAAAAATTACTTTGAACGAACATCAGCTGCTAGCCAAAATTTTATCCCGAATTTATCCGGTTTTTGTGACATATACTGTGCAAATGAGCAACGTGTCTTACTTGGGAATAGTTGAGCATCTACCGTTATATTTGCACCTGCTTTGTAACACAGTAAGCAATTTTCAATAAATGTGTCTCATATCTCTGATACTAGAGCAAATTGATCTGATCGAAGTCTTTCGGATCTTGTTGACTTCAGATCAAAGAGCAAATATCTCTGTATTTCTTTGAATCTACCACAAGCCATTGTTCATGAAAAAAGTTTAGCCCCCCCCCCATGTCGTGGACCACAAATTGTCGATTGAAATACCACTAGAAATAAAAGCTCCACGGGAATACAGTAACGGAAAAAAGGCGTCTAATTCATCTAAAAATACACTCCAATTCGGATCTTGTAAGCGCCTGTAAGCTTCTGCTTCCGTGCATTGTTGTATGAGATGCAGAATTTTTTCGTTTATGAACAGTCTCCATGCACTAGTAAAACTACCAAGAGTTACATGCCTAATGACAAATGTGTTGGGTCCATGCACTTCTCTCAACACATTATGACGCTGCCGTCTTTCTAAACAAAGAATATCAGAAGGAGCTGAAGTCCATGCTGTTCCATATTTTGCTACTTCTTCATTTCTCTCATTTTGGTCATTTTGTGAGAGAGATGATTGTTCCTGATTTTCTCTCAGTACTCTACTTCGGTTTAGACGGCTTCTTCCTTCTCTTACGTGGATTACTGAATATACACGGATCATACACGGATTCTTCTCATACACGGATAGAAAAAATAATAGAATAGAAAACACAACATAGACAACTATGTTGAATCAGCGGTCAAAATGACCGCAGTCAGCCGTAATAGGTATACCCCTTTATAGCGGCGATAATAATGCGCCGAAAAAGATAATTTTTGGTCTGACATATTCTTTATGAATATTTAGGAAAAGTCAATGAACAAACAAAAAATCTAAGAATAAAAAAGGGAAATATGAGTGTTCGAAAATCGTTTGCGGTCAAAATGACCGCTGCCGCCGTTCTAGTGTTTTAATGCAGTGATATCATAGCTGTGAGGAAAATCCATAGTGGTATAAAAACACATATCAAACTTTCGTTAAAAAAATAATTAGTGCATACGTAAATGCAGGTGTAGGATTATACATTTTACTTGTATTATATAATGTAGTATGATTCTTATATCACACCTCACTCTGCTAACATCTTTGAGTGTAGTGAGCTCTTGCAGCTCTTAAACAGCCACCATGAAGGTGTCGTTTTACAAAATCCCATTCCTCTGCGGAGTCTCTGGAACCGGGTCTGCTGATCTCCTAGCCAAGAGAAGGGCAACTATTTTGCAAATTTCCAATGCCTATGTACCAATTAGTACTGTGTAACGCCTTATCCGTAAGTAGGACAATGAAACAACCTGACAACATTGCTTTGTTGTTGTTGTTGTTGTTGTTGTTGTTGTTTATGCCCCTTGACCGACAGCAACATCAGATCAAGTCCTATATATAGGCCGTTCGGTTGAAGGCGGTGGCTCCTGTTTTAATTTACACCATAACGGTCGGAGTCCGACTTGGATACGCACCAATCCCGTAATCTTGAATCGAGTCAAGCGATGAGACCATTATACTATGTGGTTCTTCCTTTCTTTTTATTTTTTCTAACGGTCCAGGCACATTATAAAGTACGAGGGATAACTCTAGAATAACTCCTTTATTCTCTACGTAGAGGCAGACTAACATATACAGACTTGGGGCTTCCAAAATAATACACAACAGTACCGCAACCCGCGGTACTAAGAAACTAAAGGTCGCAATGAATCCCTCAGGCAGAGTAGGCATTTACTAACAATACACGTACACCTCGGCTCTGAGCTAATTCTCGAAGTCGTGCAGCCACCTCGGCTAAATACCAATACACGCTCTATCAGTTAAACACCGCTATCACCTTCCATCAAGCTTGCCTCGCTCTCTCCCGTATCGCTACTAAAGTCTTGGGCTCTTGCCAACTCAGCGTGTGCCCTTTAAATAGATCAAACACCTGCGCCGAACTCACTTTGGCTGGCATGTACAGCGCTGCTTCCAGAAATTTGCATCTGAGCAACACGCGAACCCTACAATACTTAACCCCGCACCTCCAGAGGTAAATTTGAGCACTGATCTTTGAAAACAATTATCAAAAGCCCTGTTGGTTCCAAATGCATCTTTAAGTGGCCAAGGCATAGAGCGGTTGCTTTCTTTTTCGCCTCACGACAGGGCACGACTGTTTATCAAAATAACCGTATCACCTCAAAATATTCTTTGACGGTTCTCAGAAAGTGGATGAGACTCAACTACATCGGTGTCCTGGTTTTCGAAAGCTTTTCCCGTCTGATCGTTATTGGGAAGCAAGGAACTTACTGCGTTTTTAGACTATCACTGTGCCCGATTTCCGTTTCTCTGTCCTATTTTGCTTCTATTTTTCCGTGTTTTTCGGCTCAGTTGTTTTTAAACTTGCCGTTAGAAATTTTTAAACATGTTGTGTAGGATTGTTTTATGTACTATTATATATTTGTTTTTTATTGTGTTTAAAAAATAATAGAAATGTGTTTATTCATGATACTCCTTTCCTCTATTAATCCGGGTGAAAGGTGCATATATATATATATATATATATATATATATATATATATATATATATATATATATATATATATATATATATATATATATATATATATAACATAGAAAACCGAAAAACCTTAACTAATTTCAAAATTCTTTTAAATTTCCTCGGGGGTAAACTTAATTTCGTTTTCATTTTAAGAACAAAGGAATTGTAAGTTTCCGAAAAACTAAAGTAGGCAATCAATATATCGCCCCTTAAAACCCCAAATCTCTCGCGCGAAACTTATATAAAAAAACATATGGCTTCTGTACCATATTCCTGGGTTCAGACAAAAATTGCAGAACTAATAGGACATGCGACGAGGGCTCGTAAAGTCTATAAAAACTCACACATGCCTCCAAGAGCCAATTTTGGCGTGATTCTCTTGCTTGATAAACACGCTGTAATATTCCTAGCAGAGTGTAAATAAAATAGCATTTCTGCCGAAGTGAAAGCTGTGTTCTTTTTCGCCACTCGACAACTAATACACGGCTGTGGCATGCCGGTTCTGGTCTTCATCCACGGTGCCGGACCGGTATGTTATATACACGCACACACGTCTAGAAATGCAAAGGCATGTGATTTTAAGGCCTTGTTCTTATGGGAAGGGCTGTGGATAAATTAATGTTACTGGGGATTAAATTTAAGAAAGGTAATTTAAATGCTGGATTGGAGGACATAATATTTTAGATATTATATATATATATATATATATATATATATATACTAGTAGGTAACCCGTCATTTTGACGTCATAATGGAAAAAGTATATGAAAGTTAAAAAATATCCCGAATTATCTAAAATATTGCATTTAATCGACACCTTGTAAAAGCAAACCCTTTCATTATTTTTTATTTATTTAGTTTTTCATGCGATTGGAGTAGTAGACTGCCATCCAACCCGTCATTTTGACGTCATAATACTAAAAATGACGTCATAATGGAAAATGTATATGAAAGTTAAAAACTGTTTTTACAGTTCACTTCGCGATTCATTCACATTCAAGTTTTTTTTACTTTCAGAATTCATCGCAAAAGTAAACATATTTTTAAAAACTGTTAAATATACAGCTAAAAACATCCAATTTTTTTTAGTTCTGAATGTTTTATAGAAAAATAGGCTGAACAAATGTGATTTGATGGAGAAGATATTTGTTTTTAGGTAAAAAAAATTCTGATCCACATCTGAAATCGAAATTAAGCCTATTTGGCGGTTTGTTTACTGAGGGCTTCAATTGAAAGATGAGTACAGCCCGGAAGTGTCATACAGAGACAACGGCTAAAATATATAGGATAATTTAAGAGGTACTAATGTAATGACTTGCGATATAACAGTCTGTAATTTGAGTTTAATATGAATATAATATATACTTCAATCACGAAATGTAGAATTCAATTTTCTAGGATGACATTTAGGTTTCCTCTTGCTAAGATGAGGAGCTGAGATTTTCAATATGTTATCAGTGCTAGTACCTAGTATCATCTGTTAATGAAGATATATTATTCAAATACTGATGTATAAACTAATTTAATTTGGAACGCTAAGGCTGAAAACAATTTGTAATGCACGATGAATAATGTAGATGAGCTTTTATTCATACAAGAAATTTGAACTGATAACTGAGGCAAAATTATTTCGTTTAAATGGTGTTTAGGGACTTTGAGATATGTCTAGATTTAAGAAACAATACTGATTTATTTACTGTCTAATTTAAACAAAAATCATATTCTTGAGAATGATAATAAATGATATGTCTTTTGCATTGTGTAATCTCTCGTGGGTATAAAGTTAAATGTCTAATTAGTATTATCATTATTATTTTTTCTTTTTACAGAGAGAAGTGTAAGGGATGATCTTATTACATATTTAAAATTTAATAATCTTTATATTTAGGAAATCATTTATATGAATGACAAATGAGAGAATCTTAAATTTAATTGTCGTGAATAATTAAATGTGATACTGGCTTATGATAAATATTCATAATGTCTAGGCACAAAGCTTTCTGAGTGCGTGAAAGTAATTGAAGAAATCGATTAATATAAATGAGTTTTTTCAATTTTTAACAAAATACATTTTTATTTCAGGACGCTTCTCTTCATAGAACAGTCTCCGACGAAATAGTGCATATATATATATATATATATATATATATATATATATATATATATATATATATATATATATATATATATATATATATATATATATATATATACTTTGAAACGCGCATAGTATAAATTAAAACCATAGGAGAATAATTATGCTGGTTTAATTTTACAAATATTTTATAGATGATTTAATTATGTTAAATATACCTTAGTTGAACTGTTGAGAGACCTAGCAATTTATTCTAATGCACAAGTATTTATTAATAACATTTTACAAGAATGTAGATTATTATTAATATAAATTATTATTTCAGAAAATTTCCCTTCTTAGAGCAGTCGCTGATGACATTGTAATAAAAAGAAATTTTTAACTTCATACAAATGGAACTTCGCAGAATTTAAACTAAATTCATTATAGGATAATTATGTTAGGTTTGATTTGATAAATCTTTCACAGATGATATATTAAATGTGATATCGTCATGTGATATAGTTAAATTATTGAAAGACCTGAATCTCTATCCCCCTAATCCTTTAAGTGTAATCCTGCAAATATTTATCATTTGGATATTTCGATATTTCAAACACACTTAATAATATAAACATATATTTTTGTGCATTTTGAGAGCAAAGGACTTGAGGAGTTATTAAGTTTTTCAATGTGAATTTTACATATCAAACAAACAGTCCAAGATAGTATAAATTAAGCAAGTTTTAAGTTGGAAAATTTTTATCAATGATTGTTAATATTTCATATTAAATAGATGGTAAAATCCTACCAAAGAAGACTTCCTGGATAAAATTGTAATTCAGATGTTACAGAACAATTTTGTTTCTTACATTTGATACGATATAGAAGACAATAAGTCATTTAAATGTAAAAAAATGGCATTTGTCTCTTACACGGAGTCGCCGCAATAGCTTTTTTCAAAAAGTATGGATTTACTGGATTTTTGAAGACCTAATAGGCTTTGACTTTTATGTAAAGATAATTTGTTTTCCTTCGGGTTCTTTGTAAAAAGTCCTTACCTGATGCTTATGTCGCTTCCATATCATTTTCTTTTCCAGAATACGAAGTAAACCAAACAGACTTTAAGTATTATTTTCCTTTTCTTCTCCGCTATAAAGAACACCGTGTTCGCTTCAAATTTCTCTGTTAGAACTTCGACCTGAAATTTTACGCTCTTGAATACTGAAGGTTAAATAATATTACACAAAAAACGTGGGACATGGAAAAATATTTCAATTCTTCATCGTTATAAAGTACATGTTGTTCACTTAAAATTGCTATGTTATGAACCTGGACCTGATATTAAAGGCTCTTCAATTTTGAAGGCTAAACAACATTAATCAACAATGCGTGTGGTGGACAAGTCAGCATTTTTTTTCTTCTTCGTTACAAGGAACATCTTATTCACCTAAAATTTCTATTTTAAGGACCTCGACCTGATATTAAACAATCTTCAAGATAGAATGCTCGACAACCTTACGCAAGAATACGTATCCATGAAAAATCAAAATTCTTACAATCTCCGTGCTGTCCCAAATGTCATTTTTATAATCAAAATTATATGGATAACACCATATTTTTTAAGAGGGAAATATGGAAGCATTCTGATTTCTTAAAAACTCGTGGATGCCATGTGTGTTTATGGAATTAATGTCCACCATTCTTTTACAAACAGCTAAAATGAAACACCTGTTCTTACGAGTATGCGTAGAATGAACGGGTATAGTCTTTATCATAGTACACATTCAAGTATTAAGTTTGATGAAATGGCAATATATATATATATATATATATATATATATATATATATATATATATATATATATATATATGTATGTGTGTATATATAAAACAGATCCGTAACTGACTGACTGACAGACAACGCACAGACCAACGCTAGACTTAAAGAGCTGAAATTTAGCTTTGCTATTCTTCTTATAGTGTAGGGGTGCACTAGAGAGATTTTTGAAAAATTCTTATATTTTTTTAATTAAATTTTTAAGGTGTTTTTGAAACATTATTAAAAGTTCGTAATTAAAATAATAATCAGAAGGTAATAAAATTTATATCACGAGAAAGAACCAAAAATTTGCTTTAAAATGAAATCTTTTTTGAAACTTTACCTCCATTTTCTGATTTTTAGTGAATTTTTAAAGATTAATTTTTAGAATTTACTTTATTAAATGCTGATCACGTGGTTTATTTTCTTTTTGTGGTACTTTAAATTAATATATAGTCACGTGCATAAAAACGAAATAAGTTGACAAAAAATAAAAATATTGTTACTAATTTGGCAAACGATTGGTCATTATCCAAAAAAAATTGAAATACAGTAAGATATATAACTCAAACTGTACCTTATTAACTGTACTATATTCTTTAGTATGTTTTATTAGATTTAATTTGAATATTTTCTTCTACATTATTTTGTCTATAAAAGTATCCGTTACGATTTTTTTCATAAGTTTTTGTTTGTTTGCTTGGTGTGTGTGTGTGTGTGTGTGTATTAATTGCATACATTGACGGCTGTATTTAATTTGAATGTACCCCATAGCGAAGTACGGGTTATACAGCTAGTGTATATATATATATATATATATATATACACTCTGTCACAAAAGAATATATGCACCCAAAAGAAATCAAGCTACTATCTCGAAACTTGGCAGGGATGTAGTCTGGTAAGAGATATGCAAATGATTAAAATTTCTATACCAATGAGACAAAGGTAAGCGCGCTATACGCATATGAGATGCGCAGCTGAGAGAGTTTAAAAGCAAGATTGCTCGTGCCATAGAGTTATTCAAAAAAATTTGTCTTATTGAATGGACGGTATTGTGACTAGATATGCCTATGAGACGTAACCGGTGACAGTACAAGCAATTGTCGGACATTGAGAGGGAGTAGACCTCAGAGAAGCATGTTGGTCGAACAGGCGTATCGGCCGCCTCCTCGGCCGGAGCGATTTGGTAGTTGCTCGGTGTTGGCAACAATGGATCACGGAAGGGGTAGTATTCCGTCGCGGAGGGTCAGGGCGACCGAGAAACACAAATTCGCCCGAGGATCGCGCAACCATTACAGTGGCAACGTCCGCCCCAAAAACGTCGCTAGAATCGGTTCGGCATCATTTACCACCTTCCCAACATCCGGTGGTATCAAGGGAAAACTTTCGGAGACGACTGGCTGACGCAGGTATAAGGAGCCGACGTCCATTAAAACGCCTACCACTGACCGCACATCATAAGCAGTATGGATTGAATTTTTGTCGACCTCGGGCAAGCTGGAGTGTGACCGACTGGAAACGTGTGATCTTCAGCGACGAATTCCGATTCAGTCTCAATGCCGATGACCAGCGCATATGTATGTGTAGGCGGTCAGGCCACCGATCCGATCCGGCATTTGTTGTCGAGAGGCATATGGCGATTACACAAGTTGTGACAGTGTGGGGAGCGATTTGTTGGGACGCACGATCATCTCAAGTCGTCCTTCAACGCACTTTGACAGCACTCAGTTACATGGACAAGATTTTAACGCCAGTTGTACTGCCAATGCTATCATGTCGCCCAGGTGCCATTTAACAGAAGGTCACCAGACCTCTCGCCAATAGAACACGTCTGAGATGTGCTTGGAAGGCAACTGCAGCCGTACCGGAATACTGGTGATTTAACTGCGCAGTTGCAAAGACTGTGGCATGATTTTCCGCAGGAGGTCATAGGTGACCTCATCGATTCAATGCCACGCCTTGTTTCGGCTTGTATATCTGCCAGATGTGGATTTACGACTTACTGATTTGTAACATTTATCATGCCATATCTTCTTAATAAAACGTTCTGTTCATCTGAATTTATAATCATTTGCTTATCTCCTCATACACTACATAGATGTTAAATTTCGTGATAGTAGCCCGTTTCCTTCTAGGTGCCTATTGTATTTTTTTGTGACAGAGTGTATATATATATATATATATATATATATATATATATATATATATATATATATATATATATATATATATATATATATATATATATATATATATATGTATATATATATATATATATGTAATAAAATGTTTATTTTACTTTAATGTTGTCTTCGAACCATAAGACTCACAACAATTTTAAGTCAATTTTTAGTAAAAAAAATGCGTCGTATAATCCTAAAAATACAGTAATTTTAAATTTATATCCTAAAAAATGTATAGAGTATAGTAAATTAATCTTTACCGTAAAAAAAGAGTGTTTGATGAAGATTGCTTGTTTTGATCCTACACCCCTCATATCAGAACTTAACATTTCGCGCAAAAGTTTCATTTGAAGTCAGTTCTATAATGCTTCAAATGCTTATTGCGATCAGAGGATCGATATGATTACAGGTATAGATATGATATGATTACAGGTATTGGTTCCAAGAGTTGTACATTTTAGTTAAAAATTTGAAATCATCCCACAAGGGAAAGCTTACCTGACTTTTCCGCAGCGTGAAATAATGCAGTATGTTGATGCAGCATTGGATAAGGCAACATTTTCTCGATTAAACTAGATTTTTTTTTACCTAGATCACTTATGAATGCATTATTGTAGGATCCTTAATGACATTATAATTGAAGCAACGGATGCAGAGCTATATATTTTTACTGATTACACAAAGTTTTCTGTGGTGATAAAGTACACAGTCGTTCAAGTTTACATTTCAACGACTTGTTCTTCCTGGGAAAAAACGTTGATGCCTCTAGTATGAGTTCGGACGTTTTGATAATACATCTTGATGATCTAATTAAGAAAAAAATAGACTGATAATGTACATGAAAATCGATTTTTATGTTTTCTACTGCGTACATTTTCACAGGTGAAATGTATTCGAGTTGTGTGTGCTCATCGACAACAAAAGTTTAAAAACAGGCAAGGATATTACTATCTACATAAAATGAATCTCGCACAGATGTAATTTTTTAAATCATGTGCTGCTATACAAGACGACGCCCAAGTAAAATCGAATACATTGATGTCTGTAAACTAGATAAGAAAGATAAATATATTGTAAAACAGTATCCAAGGTAATTATATTCATAATGATGCATTTGTTATTTATAAATTTTAGTTTATAAACAAATGATTTATAGCAAAGTGACGTAAAATGAATATTCATGCAAAATTGTATAAATATGTTCAAAAATCAAATCAGCCGATGACGACAGAAGTCTCAAGTCTATGTTTTAAACATGACTCCAAATCTGTCTGGCTCCAAATCTCTCTATTCCATTTTTATGTTTTTTAATGTTTTTTTTAGTATAATCATAAGCAATTTAAAACTCACATTCCTCTATCATGTTAAAAATAACGTTAAAATAGGCTGTTTTTACAAGACTTGAGTAATATCAATATGCATGTAGGATCTCTAGTGCACGAAGCAATCGTTGATAAGACATCACCTTCATTATATATAAGTTATCAGCAAATTTAAAATAAAAGAATAATTTGCCTTTATTTAATCTCAGAATTTACAATAATTTCAGTCAATGTAAGAAAACAGCTGAACTCAATGCTAACCGATGGAGAAAATTTTAAAATGATTGTCGACTTGGATTTAATTTTTTTCTTTTTTTTAATTGTAATTCGTAATAGAGAAAGAATTCTTTTTTTTTTATCTGAGTGCATTTTTTCTTGATTAAAAAAACTCAAATAATGTTTTTAAATTTGAACTCTTCTTTAAAAAAATTAGTATGATGTGTGTTTAACGGAAATAATCTCCTTTTGTGGGAGAAATTTCTGAAATATTTCGGATAGTGGTTTGATAACTTTATTTGTCTTAAATGGAATACGCTTAAAGCAAAATTAATTAAAACAAGTTGATAATAATTGGGAAAATGTTTCACAGGAAATTAGCATTAAGATGCACTATGAGCACACAGTCTACGTAGAAACACACAGAGCTTAGCGTTTAGTTCAAAGCGTAGTTAGTAATGTTTAAATCAGTGTTACTTAATTTCATATAGTTAATTTCATACAATAAAAATATAGTTAAAGCATTTTTAAGTAATAATATTTCTCGTATACAAAAACAACAGAAAAATTAGTTTAAGTAAATGTATTTAAAGATTTTACTTCTGTTATGTATTTTAAGCATCACTTCTCATTTATTAAATTGGCCGTATCTACTCTACCAATAATAATACGAACAAAAGTAAAGCAATTTTAGAATCCTATAAAGACTCTCTTTTCAAATGAAACAAACAAAAATTTTGAACTTTTTTCACCGAAATTTCATTTCAAGGTAAGTAGATAACTAAATATTTGTTTTGGTATTTTCATTTGTTTGATTTTTGTATAGAGCAAGTATAAAATGGTTAAATAACTCGAACACCGCAAAACTCCTTTTAAGCCAGTACTGTAATGCTGGAAAATAATTAGAGAGAATATTTCGCAGAAATTTTAATTATTAGTAGATATAGAAAAAACAAAAAGCTATAACAAAGATATTTCTTGAAACCTAATCTCTTTAAAGAATTTCAGAAATAAACCTCTTCTTAACAAAGGAATAAAACAACTACAAAAAAAAACTTCCATTTAAATATTAATTACATATAGAGATGGTTTATATTCATTATTTTTTCTTCTGCGTCTGAAAACTTTTCAGCGAAACTACCTTTATATACACAAGTTGCACAGCAATTAGTAGGACTTAAAGAAAGTTAAATAAAATTTCAATTAGTGGGACTCTCACATATCGTTTTAAAATGCAAGTTCTCCGAAACTAGAGTAGAAAGTTTTACATTTGCAGTTTAATTTATTTTCTGTAGAAATGCGTAACCTCTTTCGGCTAGAGAACTACCAGAAATAAGAAATTAAGCTTGCATTTAAGAATAATTTACATATAAACTAAGAAAGGTCCATTTTCCTATGTATCCTTTAAAGGTTTTAGTCCTTCCTGATTCTTTGTTAACTATATGAAAGTAACCAAATATAAATAATTTAATTTTGATTTTGCCTTGCTATTTAAATCCCCTTGCTCAATTCTAAAATTTCCTTTATTATCTCCTTATATTCCACGGCCTCTAATTCGAGCACTTCCATTAGTCGAAATACTGTCTCCTGATTGGTACATGAAACCGGCCTCAGGATCTTTTCATTTCTAATTACTCCAGATTCGTACTATGATTTTTCTCATTTCTTATTGGACGAAGAAACTAGTCTCGAAATTCGTTTTCATTTGTCTTCATCTGTTATCCGTTAACGTTTTTTATGCTTTCTATAGCTTATTTATCCTTTGTTTAAAATTCCGTTCGGCTTTTTTTAGAAATTATTGTTATTCTATTTTGTTTTTCGTACATGAACATTCGAATCGTCTTTTTTACCCATTTTGATCGTTTTAAAATAACACAGTAGGGAACGTTTGTAATTGAGAGCTCGTCCCATGCATTTACAGTTTCTAATATCTGTCGTGTAGTGACCTGTAGGACAAAAGCCTGATACATATTCTTTTGTTTCTTAAGTTTTTTTTGACATAAAGTATCTTTTTCTCAGCATCAGTTTTTCATCCGTACTCTTCTGTAGGTCTTGACCTCATGTCTACACGAAGTGTATGCGATTAGTATTTTTGCACCTTCTTGCTTTTGAGATCTGCACCTCATTATATTGTGCTTTTGACTTGGAAGTTTCTTGCCTAAATAAGTACTGCTTATTGTGTATAATGTGTATATCCTCTTGATAAATTGAAAATAAATTTTATTACGTACCTTGTTGCTATAACATTATGAGCTTGGAAAATAATTGTTTGTATATGTGTCGATGTCTTTTGATGCATTCATTTGTATTTCATGGTATTATGTGCATAGTTCAGTTAGCTTTTATTGCTGAGATATATTGCACATACTTTTGTATTAAATATATGATTACGTAATGTTGCATATTGTTCATACTTGATAAAACTTGTTGATACTGGATTGTGTAAGAAATGCATGGTTTGCAAGTTTATGTATTATATTGCAATGTAATATTGAAAATCCTTATTCACATCGGACCAAGAACTTTGAATATGTTGTACCAATCTCTCCCAAGGATTTCCCCGGGTCTTGTTGGGAGTTAGTTTAATCTTAGTTTAGTTTAATCTTAGTAAAATACTGTTATTCTACTTATTTGCCTTTAGGCCAGCTACTCCAGTAAGTTATGTGCTTAACCGGATAAGATCTCACGTCAAGTTTTGATGTTAACTATTACTCTTTTGCGTGTTCAATTTTGTTTATTAAGCCAATCTGAATTTCACTAGTCCTAATTTTGTTCTTGAGGCTTTTTGCCAGCTTAAATTTCTGTTTATTAATGCTTTGAGGCCGAATTATGTCATTGGGGTACTGTGACCCCTTCATAGAGCACTAAAATTAAAAAGTTATGAACTACTTCATATAAGTGCAAGTACAGGCAGGAGTAAATAAGACTCTCTTAGGAGAGATGTATGTATGGGAGGTGTAACATGCACTGTGTTCGGAATCAGTTGCCTCCAATTCCAGGTCGTCCAGCTCGAAACTAGAATTGTCCAGGCTAAGACGGCTGTGAAGTAGTCTTTGACCTCATTCAGTAGTACTAAACAGTTTATAAAGTCCCTAAAATAATTACTGTATATGCAGGTCTATGCGTTTTCAGTCAAACTTGCCATATGCCTTAAAGTGGGTCGACTTCTATTTTGGACTTAAATTTTGTTATAGAGGACACCATGACTACTTGCCTGAACTCTCTCTTGCATTTGTATCTAGAGAAAAAGAAAAAAAAGATGGATCGAAAACTTGTGGCATAAGAACGCATATGAGTAAAATGACTAAACAGTGAACCTTGGATAAGTAGCCAAAACTTGACTTAGTAGAATTGACCCTCTGTTGAAAGCATATACTAGTCTGCATAACCTTACTACAAAATACGCATTAAAATATTACTTTTTTAAATTAAAGTTATAAAATTCTAAACTGATAAAAATCTACATTGAAAACTAAAAAAACCTTGAAAAATACAGAGATTAATGTTTTTCAATTTAAGTTTATCTTTAATTCTAAATCAGAACTCATTAGTCAAAAAAAATATTCAAACAATGAAAACCTATTTCGCTTGTTTTTTAAATGTTAGACTAAAGGAAAAAATAATAACTTCGTTTAATTATTTTTTAAAATATTTAATTTTTTTGTGATAAACTGACTCTGCAAAAAATAATTTCGACCTTATTTCGACCTCACTGTGATACGAATCCTTTCTGCTATTAATTTGGTTTTATTATTTCCTTTTTGATCATAAAAGTTTAACGATATTTTATTTCGTTTCAAACCTGGAGATCCTTTCTTTAATCAAAATGATATTTCTAACTATATTTATGCTATTCAATTATTTCTAAAAAAAATTGAAATATATCGCAATGAATAATTCAAGTACATAAGTATGGGAAAAATTTAGTTGTCATTAATAATTGTTTAAGATGCAAAATAATATATATATATATATATATATATATATATATATATATATATATATATATATATATATATATATATATATATATATATATATATATACACTCAAGAGCCAAAACATTATTTTATTGAAATTAGTTTGTATGAGGCTTTCGTTCAAAATTATATATATATATATTTATACACACTCAAGAGCCAAAACATTATGACCACCTGTCAATAACGAGTTGGCCCAACTTTGGCGCGCAATACAGCTTCAACCCGCCTTGGCCACAAGTCCTTGGTAGATGGCCGGAGACAGATTGTACCAGATGTTTAAGCAACAGTCACGCAAATCCCAGATATTGCGAATTGGTGGTCTTTGAACTCTGAGCTGCCGTCCCATGACATCCCAAATGTGTTCTATCGGATTGAGATCCGGTGAGTTAGGCGGCCAGGACATTAACTGGAATTCAGCATTATGTTCCTGGAACCACTCCAACACAATTTTAGCCTTGTGACACGGGGCGTTGTCCTGTTAGAACATTCCATTTCCAGCTGGAAAAACAGAGGCCATGTAAGCGTGCAACTGGTCCACAATGATTTTCAGATACCCTGTAGCATTCATGGTCTGCTCTAACACAACCACGGGTCCGAGAGACGCCCAAGAGAACGTCCCCCAAAGCATAATACCGCCACCACCGGCCTGTGTATGACTTACTGTACATTGAGGGAGCAACAGTTCGCCTGGAAGACGGCGCATCCTGACACGGCCATTGGCGTGATGAATGACAAACCGTGATTCATCTGACCAGGCAAATCTCTCCCACTGATCCATGGACCAGTCGCGATGTTCCCGCGCCCAGCGCAGGCGCAGTTGTCGATGACGCTTGGTCAGCAAAGGCACACGAGTGGGACGTTTGCTGCGTAGCCCCATATACAACAGTGTCCGCTGAACAGTGTGCTGCGATACTATTCTACTTGGCCCTGCATTGTATTGGGCTGTCAGCTGACCCACTGTCTGGCTCCGGTTTTGCTTCACCATGCGAGACAGTCTCCAACGACCTTTTTCTTTGATAGCGTGTGGACGTCCAACACCATGTCGTCTACTGCGGGTTTCACCGTCATTCATCCACTTTGCATAAGTACTAACAACTGTAGGTCGCGAACAACCCACGAATCGTGCATTTTCGGAAATACTTGTTCCGAGCCTTCGAGCCATTACAGTCTGCCCTCTATCAAAGTCGCTTAGATCCGCAGCCTTTCCCATCACACACAGAAGTAAGTGAAATAATGATTCTTCAGACTCTCCAGCAGCAGTTAAATACCACTTTCACCTGATCACGTGCCTTCCACGTCATCCAGGCGAATTCATTACAAAATGTAGGGGTGGTCATAATGTTTTGGCTCTTGAGTGTATATGTGTGTGTGTGTGTATATACTGCTTAAAACAGTTAGGGGAGCACATGGTTTTAACGAAATTACGCAAATACTTACACCGATAAGTAACATAAAATAAATCATCCGTAATTTAAAGCCTAGCAGGAAACAGAAGAAGAAAACTTCATATGCAAATCAAAGTTCATGACGTCAAAAACCAGAAAAAGAACACAAGGGCGGATATCGGGATGTTGCAGAAACCTCTGTTTCACTGCCTTAACTGTGAAATTCGATTGCTCAGTTATTCTTTTTGAGAAAAGGTGACTTGAAAATGTATCTACAACGTGATTTACCGGAATTCATGGCATGGCGAATTATAGGCAGACTTGAATCCGGGCAAACACAGCGTAGTGTCGCGGACGCTGTTGGAGTCGCCAGAAGTGTCGTTGCAAGGCTGTGGAATCGATTCCAAGAAACAGGGAATGTTAGACGTCGACCAGGGCAAGGTCGGCCACGTGCCACTACAGCAACTGATGACCGGTTTATACTGTTAACTGCTCGTCGAAACAGAACAGACAATGCTACTCAGCTGCAAACACAGTTGCTCTTGGAAACAGGACGAAGGGTGTTCAGCCAAACAGTACGTAATAGGCTTCATCAGGGAGGTCTCGATGCACGTAGGCCAATGCTCTACATTCCGTTGACCTCACGCCACCGTGCAGTCAGAAGAAGATGGGCTGCTGAACATCGAGATTGGTAGCAACATTATTGGAGCCAAGTGCTGTTTACATACGATTCCCGATGCAATCTGGAGTGTGACACCCGACGAGTTTTGGTATGGAGGGAAAGGGGCACTCGAAATAACCCCACATTCGTTCGTGAAAGGTCACAATACAGACGAGCTGGTTTTATGGTATGGGGCGGAATCAGCATAGGTGGACGTAGGGACCCGCATATCATTCGGAATGGTACTTCTACAGCCCGAAAGTATGCAGACGAGATATTGAGACCTCATGTCATACCTTACGCTGCAGCCATTGGAGATTCCTTTGTTTTCCAGCATGATAATGCCAAACCGCATACAGCTCGTATTGTGGAAAACATGATTGAAGCTGAAACAATACAGCGTATGGAATGGGCAGAGTACTCTCCTGACCTGAATCGAATCGAACATGTTTGGGACATGTTCGGACGACGCATTGCTGCGAGACCAAGGCCTCCTTTTACTCTCCGAGACTTGGATATTGCACTTATTGTGGAGTGGAACAATATTCCCCAAGTCTTATCGATAACATCTTCGCATCCATGGAAAACAGGTGTGCAGCAGTCTTAGCTGTTCGAGGGGACCACACGCCATATTAAAAATGTTGCATCATTTCTAATCACTACTTTTTTTTATCGTTTACATGTAACCCAATTATTGCCCTAAATCATCTTTTCATGATTTTTTTTCCATATTTTCAAAGAATTAAAGCTTAATTACAATTTTTTACGTCTTTTTTCTGTATTGCGCATTGATACGCGTATACTATCCATTTTATGCCAATACGTGGCTGTCTCGCACGGTTTGGTTAACTTCTTTGCTTGCTCCCCGAATTTTTTTGAGCAGTGTATATATATATATATATATATATATATATATATATATATATATATATATATATATATATATAAAGTGCATGTATATATATATATATATATATATATATATATATATATATACATATATTGTTTGATCACGAATAGTAGTTGATATTCAAGTAAGTCTATAAAGTTCAAGTATTCATCTCAAGTAAAACATCCAGGCATTCTTCAAGAAAGTCTTCAAAGATTGATATTAAAGAGTTTTAATCCATGTTACAATATTTTCAATTTTTAATACATAAAATGAAATGAAATTAAATTAAATTCTAACGATTCACCACGCGTCATGAGCTCGTGATGCCAAGAGTGAAAATAAAAGTAAAATATATCAAAAAGTTCACGTGACTCTCTCTGCCCTTTAACACATCTGGACATGCGCGTGGGAGATATTAATTCCCAACATCCTCCCCCACCATGAACAGTGGTTCATACAAACTTATATTAAACAAGAATCAAATTTTACAATTAAATACTTACGTACACTTACCTAAGGAATATAAACAAAGGCAAACTATAATAATAATAATAATAATTTCCACAAATAATTCTATTATTATAACTTCCAACAGAAACTAAAAATTAAACTAATACTAAACAGAATATCAATACCAAACCTAAAAATTATATAAAGCATAAACACTTAGAAAACATTAAAATGATATATAAATTATGAAATAGGTAAAAGATCTAGTTTAGAAATGGGACGTTACAATTCTCCACGATAAGTTTTTAATTTCACAACTCGAACGTTGTTATCAGCACCAGGAAAAAGTTGAATCACTCTGACCATCTTCCATTTTAAAGGGGGCAAATTATTGTCTTTTAAAAGCACTAAGTCATTTATTTTCATGTTCGGTTTGGTCTTCAACCACTTGGATCTCTGTTACAACTGATAAAGGTAGTCCGTGGACCATCGTTTCCAAAAACTTTTGAAAATACGTTGTGTTAGCTTCCATCTCTTGATTGGTGGCACGTAGACATTAGTTAGTCCGGGATCAGATAACGACGTTAGTGCAGTTACTATAAGGAAGTGTCCTGGTGTAAGAGGATTCAAGTCATCAGGATCGTTTGAAATCGCAATGATCGGTCTTGAACTTACGCAAGCTTCAACTTGGGTGATGAGACTAAAAAGATCTTCGTAAGTCAGTATTTGTTCACCAATTGTTCGTTTTAAGTGTCTTTTCATCTGCTTCACACCTGCTTCCCAAAGACCGCCCAAATGAGGGGCAGCCAGAGGATTGAAGCTCCAACGAATACGTTCTTCCGCAAAATACTGATGGAGACGTTCATCTGATGAAAGGGTAACCATGATGTTACTCAATTCACGTTCTGCAGCTCTAAAATTTGTACCTTGATCAGAGAATATTTGCAGAGGCTTTCCGCGGCGTGCGATAAATCGCCTTAAAGATGCCAAAAATGCTTCAGTAGACAGATCACTAACTAGTTCAATATGTATAGATTTGGTACAAAAACATATGTATATAAGCACACGTAACATTTGGATGGTCTTATACCTCTTCCTTTGCGTGATTTAATCATGAATGGTCCGGCGAAGTCAATTCCTACCTTAGAGAAAGCCCTATCTGGCATCACAAGAGCCGAAGGAAGATCTACCATCAGCTGAGTACTTAAATATGGCCTACTTTTGAAACATTTGACACAGTTATGTATAATTTTCTTTACGGAATTGCTAGCATTAACTATCCAGAAATTTTGCTGAATGGTGGACATTGTTCCACTATGGAGAGTACTTTCGTTACAATGTTCAAATATTAAATGTGTGATGTGATGTTTCTTTGGAAGTATAATCTAATGTTTTTGGCAAATTGCTAGGTTTGAATTTCTTAAACGTCCTCCAACTCGTAGAATTACATTTTCAATGAAAGGATTCAATGGGAGTATCTTAGATTTTAAACACTTTCCATTCTCTAATGCTTTCAACTCTTTTTTGAATGCATCTTTCTGGACTAGTTTAATAATGGCATTAGTCGCTTCGTCAAATTCAAGAATTGCCAAGAACCCAATAGTTTTATCTGATGATTTACTATTTTTTATAAATCTAAGACACCATGCCATAACACGCCTTAATTTCGTCCAAGATGAAAATTAAAAAATTATATTCAATTCAGAAGGATCTTGTATCACTGATCAAACAACGTTTTTACGTCGTTCAACAAAAGTATCTGATTCGGCTTTATTTATTTGAGGTGTTGGAAACAACGCAATCACATTACTTTCTTTCATTAAATTTGACCCTTGCCACCATGAGACATTCTTTAGCAATTCAGATGCCTTGCATCCGCGTGAGAGTATATCAGCAGGATTTTCTGCTCCATGAAAATATTACCATTGTGAAGGTGGAATATGATCTTGTATTTCGCATACTCGATTATGCCACAAAAGGTTTCCAATTAGTGTCACTGCCTTTGATCCAATGTAGAGAAATTTGCGAATCGCTAAAGCAAAATATATTTTCAGTTAGAATTCCAAATAGCTTTCTTAAGTAATGTGCTATTCTAGCTGCTATAATGGCTGCCATTAGTTCCAAACGGGGAATAGTTAGTTTTTTAAGTGGAGAAACTCTAAATTTAGACAGTACAAAAGAAGTAGAACGGGTTTTAGGATTTCGATAATAAGCAACTGCAAGCAACCCTTCAAACTGGCATCACAAAATATTAGAAGTTGAATATTGTCCATGACTATATCTGGTAAGTATGTTCTAGGGATAGAAAATTCTACTAAGTTTTTAATCTCTGAGCACCACTGAAAGAATTTTTCTTTGAAGGGTTTAGGTAATTAAGTACCCCAGTCAATACCTTGCTCCCACAGTTCCTGTATTAAAAATTTGACTCTAATGACTAAGGGCGATATACAGCCGACTGGGTCATATATCCTTGCAGCTGTTTGCAACACAGTGCGTTTAGTGATATTGAGATTCTCCAAGTTGTCAAGAAGCGAATGTAGATCTAATTTCAAAACATCATCCTTATTGTCCCATACTATACCCAAAACCTTCAAAATATGATCAGAATTATTTGATTCGCAATTAATATTATTTTGTTTCCAAAGATTTTCCAACATTTTGGGAATTAGATTTGAATTTTCTTAGAACCATTCCTGCATCTTTTAGAATTTTTACTGCATTTGAAGATAAGCAAATACCTCATCAACAGAATTTGAGCCATGAAAATGATCGTCAACATATAACGATTTATCTAACATTTCAACAGTTTTTTCATATTCTTTATCGTATTTTCTAAGGTGGTATTTTATAGTAGCCGCAAGGAAAAATGGACTGGTAGTGACACCAAAGGTAACTCGTTTCATGCGTAGGACCTTGATATCTAGAATCTTACTATTTGATTCATTAAACCATAGGAACCTTAAAAAATCCCTATCTTCCTCAGCAATCTGGATTTGTAAGAAAGCCTTTTCAATATCTCCAGAAAATGCAATGTGATGAAGTCGAAATTTCAAAATAATATCTAAAATATTAGGGTTTAAATTTGGACCCGATACTAAACAGTAGTAAAGAGATTTTGCATCTTTATCTTTCGACGAAGCGTCGAACACAATTCTTACTTTAGTTGTTGACTTATCCTGTCTTACGACTGGTCTATGTGGCATATAATAAGCGTTACTTTCTTCTAAATCGCATTCTTCAATTATGCCTAAATCCATTTGTTCACGAATTATTTTCTCATATTCATCATATAACCAGCCGTTTTTACTTAATTTGCTTTCTAATCCCAGAAGTCTCCTTTTAGCTACATTTAAATTATTATTTAGCTCAATTTCGTTTTCTTTCCATAACAGTTTAGTTTCATAACGTCCGTCAGCAAGTTTCAAATTATCATAAAAATTATTTAAAGTATCCATGTCTGCTTGTGAAAGCACATCATTTTTATCATCGTAAATACACTGCTGGCCATTGTAAATGCAACACCCTGAAGGAAACATGCAAATAACATGAAATTTACAACATGCATTAGCGGAGGTGAGATATGCAAATGATTAGAATTTCAGCGCAGACGCACATCACGCGAGCCTGTGGCGCCACTTCAAAGCTCTATTTAAGGCTTGGAGATTTCGACGATTTCAAGTTCGGCAATTGTGTTTTTCTTGTGGTTTTTCAAAAAAAAAACGATCAATTATGCCTCGTCGAAAACAGCGATCATCTTTTAATCAAGTATCCGAGTTCGACAGAGGAAGGATAGTGGCCTACCGAGATTGTGGATTAACTTTCAGGGAAATCGTTAGTCGTGTTGGATGAAACCAAACAACTGTAATGCGGATATGTGATCGTTGGATGTAGGAGGGTACGACGGACCGGCGTGTTCGATCGCATCCACCTCAGCGCACCACTTCACGTGATGGCAGGCAAATTGTGCGCATGACAGTGACGGATCGCTCAGTCACATCACGAACCATAGCACAGCACATGTAGTCTGTAACGCATCATCCAGTGTCTGCGCGTACCATTCGACGCCGTTTACAGCAGAGTGGTCTGTCCGCAAGACGTCCATTGCTTTGTCTACCCTTGACGCAGAACCACAGACGTTCTGCCGCCAATGGTGCGATGACAGAAGGATGTGGACGGCAGAATGGAATGAAATTGTCTTTACTGACGAGTCACGCTTCTGTCTGCAACACCACGATGGTCGCATTCGAGTCTGGAGACACCGTGAAGAGAGGATGCTGAACAGCTGCGTTATGCACCGCCACACTGGTCCTGCACCGGGTATTATGGTATGGGGCGGTATTGGATATCACTCTCGCACACCTCTAGTACGCATTGCCGGTACTTTAAACAGCCAGCGCTACATCTCCTAGGTGTTGGAGCCAGTTTTCCTTCCTTACCTTCAGGGCTTGCCCACAGCTATATTTCAACAGGATAATGCGCGACCACACGTGGCACGCATTGTCCAACGGTTCTTCGTCAATCGCCAGATTGAATTGCTTCCCTGGCCACCTCGCTCTCCGGATCTTTCGCCGATAGAAAACATGTGGTCCATGGTTGCTCTACGATTGACCCAGATTCCATCCCCAGCTGCCACAGCAGATCAACTTTGGCAACGTGTAGAAGCTGCTTGGTCTGCTGTACCCCAAGAACTCATCCAAAGTCTCTTTGAATCAATGCCGAGGCGTGTGGCAGCGGTGATCTCCCACAATGGCGGCTACTCTGGCTACTGATTTTGGCAGGAACCACACTTCACAGAAGTCTATAAATTTAATTATTTGATACTTGGTCAACATGTTATCTACAAAATAAATTTTGTTGTGATATCTCTTGGCTTTCTTGGTGTTGCAATTTGGGTGGCCAGCAGTGTAGATAAAGATTCCAGTTTCCAAAACGATTGCAAGTCAAAACCTTGTTATCCTCTACTGACATAAGATGAATGTTTATTGCTGCACTGTTTCGAGATTATATCTTGCTTACAACCATTTGGCCGAAAATTGTGTTCACCAGATGTAAACACCCATTAATTTTTTTTGGAACGTCTCTTTGTACGGACCAGAAATAATCCATTCCCAGTAAAATACCGATTTCAGATTTATTGTATGAATCAGCTAAATCCCAACATTGAGTTGATGCGAGGCGTTGAATGTTTACGTTTTTGTTTGGAACTTCTAAAGTACTTGCACTAACAACATCTGTGGCGAGTAATTCGACGGTCATGAATTGACTACACTGCTTCCTGTTTGTCAACGTCAATTCGTAAACTTCAAATTCCTTCTCTTTCCCATGAGTCATTCCGAATGCATATATGCTCAATCTCTCTTTTCGTTTACACGGCAAATTAAGTTCTCGGGATAACCCTTTAAGCACAAAACTTCTTTCAGAACCCGAATCGAGGTTCTGAAAGTCAAAGTCCTAGTCAATTTTGACTTTGTTTTTGATTTAGCCCATACACAACAGGTTTGTAACAGGACATTATTCGCATTTGAAATATCGCACTGAGCAGTAGAAACTGTCGTTTGAATTTCAGGATGATTTTCAGCGATTTCACATTTAACTTGTTTAGGAAAACAAAATAATTTATTATGATAGGTACTTTGGCAATTTCCACAAGGTTGTAATTTTGATCTACATTCGGATGACAGATGAGATTTCAAAAAACACCGATAACACCTACCCTCTCTCCTTAATATTCTACGTTTCTGATCATCTGGTAAATTTTTACATCCTAAGGGCGAGTGATCATTATTTTTACAAAATATACAATAAGGTTTAACAACATTTGTTTTTAAAGCATTTGTAGCATTGTATTTATTAAATGGTCGAAAGTTTTTATGATGTACTTGATTTTCAGAGGTCGAACATGCATTTTCAGAACCCTTATAATTATTTATTGCCATTGTAGCTTCTCTATATTCAATTTCTCCTTTTAAGAAATCAATTAAATTCATTATTTCTGGGTCCTTGTTAGGATCTCTTTTGCGATGGTATTCCAGAACTAAATCTTGGGATAGTGATTTTAATAAAATGGGGTGCAACAAATGGCCGTAAGACCCTGACGTAACATTTCAATTACTTAAGCTTCTAATATTGATTTCACAAATATTATGCAACTTTATTAAAGCCTTCAAATTATAAGAAACTTTAACTGGTTCAATATTAAGAAGATTGTTAATATGAGAATTTGTAATTTTTTAAAGTTTTTCAAATTTCTCTTTTAACAGCGCAATACAAGTATCATAGTTCTTATCAGTTAATGTGAAACCTTCAACAACATTATAAGCTTGACCGACAAGAAATGATTTCAGGTACACAAATTTTTCAATTTTACTTAACGATTTATTTTGATCAATCGACACTTCAAATGCGTTAAAAAATTCCTGCCACATACTAGTTTCTCCAGAAAATTTTGAAATATGTAATTTGGGTAATTTTACGGCAGTAGTCGATGATGTTCCGATACATTTGTAGACAAATTCAAACTTGCATTAGAATCATTGTGTAATTCACTTCCTTTTGAGAATTTATTCAGTCTAGTTTTAATTCTACACTTAGCCAATAATATTTGTTCATAATATTCTTCGCTCTTTGCGAGCTCCTTTTCAAAATATTTACTATTATTCAACTGAGTTTCAATTTCTCAATTTAAAGCCGTTAAGATTTGTTCTCTATCAAAAATCTGAGTATTGAGCTCTGAAAGCTCATCAATATCAGTTTCTCTATTTCTAGAGCCAGGATTGTATCAAGTTGCTTAACAAGATTTGTGACAGCAGTTCTCTGCAATTTCCGTTTCGCTCTTAATTTTTCAATTGGCTCCATTTTAAGATAGAAATCGAAAGTCAACAAATCAAATAATTTTTTTCAAGAAAATATTCTTACCTGATTTTCAGCAGTCAACAAAACATATCCATGAAAGTTTAGCCTTGGTTAATAATAGTTCACTTATTTCGAGAATATCTCGCCGGTGCCTCCAAAATCAATGTTTCATCACGAATAGAAGTTCATATTCAAGTAAGTCTATAAAGTACAAGTATTCATCTCAAGTAAAACATCCAGGCATTTTTCAAGAAAGACTTCAAAGATTGATATTCAAGAATTTTAATCCATGTTACAATATTTTCAATTTTTAATACATAAAATGAAATTAAATTAAATTTAATTCTAAAGATTCATCATGCGTCATGAGCTCGTGATGCCAAGACTGAAAATAAAAGTAAAAGATATCAAAAAGTTCACGTGACTCTCTCTGCCCTTTAACACATCCGGACATGCGCGTGGGAGAAATGAATTCCCAACATATATATATATACCCAGTGGGTCAAATATTCGTGAAAAGTTCAAAAATTCGTAATAAAAGAAATAATGCTCGGGAAAATTTTCTGTTTGCTTCAATAGGATCTGTGGGACAATGGGTTTATTTTCCATGGAAAAAAAATTCAAAAGTAACCGAAAGAGGGCGCTCACACGACATAATGAGACGTTTCATGCAAATAAAACTATCAATAAAACACCTGGCTGGAAATAGATCCGTCACTCTCTTGCTCATAACTTTTAATTGTTTGTCCTGTTCTTTGTTCGTTTTGACTCTCTTTTCCCCCATGTTTTACCTTTACTTGTATTATCGAAGCTTTATGTTTTTCCCACTTTCTGTTTTCCTTCCTATTTTCGTTTTTTACTGATCACTGGAGTTTTATGCATTGCTTTATCATCCTCCAGTGGAGAGCCCGGCCCATTTACTGTAGTTACCACTACTCTTCCTGAAGCTCCTGAAACCTGAAGATCCGTTATTCGAATCTTTCTTTACTAGATCGAGCTTTGGTGTTAAACTTTTCCACAAGAATGGTGAATTCACAACTGTTGCATTGTGAAAATTTCGCATGGAGATAGGACTGAAGGAGCAAAAAAGGTCCTATTTCTTCGAATGGGATGCTGAATTTAATACGACGTTTTGAGGAAACGGAGAGTTTGGAAGATCGTCCACGAAGTGGCAGACCATCCTTGATCGCGGACCGCGTCCATGTTGTACAAAGTGTCATGGAACATTTGGCAGCCGAGACGTTAAGGGTAGTAGCAGTGCCCGTGAAGCTGGGAGAAGAACGGGGATTCCGAAACCGTCGATTCGACGTATTCTGCACGGAATACTGAATCTGTATCCTTAAAAAATCCAGGCACTTCACCAGTTATTACCGACAAATGCAGATGCAAGACAAAATTTTCCTACATGGGCTCTGGCACAAATGGAACGTAACCCACAATGGTTGCTGAATGTCATGTGGACGGAAGAAGCCCACTTTTCACTGCATAGTGACGTTAATGCGTAAATCTGTCGTATCTGGGTGACGCCAAACCATCGTGATTACCTGAGACAGCCACTCCATTTTCCTCCTGGGACTGTTTGGTGTGGTTTCACGCGTCTTTTATTCTGGGCCCTTTATTTTGAAGAGCCTTGTCCCGTATCTTGTAGGAAAACCTGTGCAGTCCCTGCAGCACAGTATCTTACGCTTTTGCATGACCACGTTAAGCCTGCATTGCAGGAAAGACATGCGTTATTTGTTGTCACCTCCATGCAGGATGGTGCCCCGCCCCACATTCCACGTGATGGCAAGACGTTCCTGTTGGAATCTTTCACTGAAGACCGAGTGAGAAGTCGCGGTTGTAAGGTTCAGTGGACAGTATGATCACCAGACTTGACCCTGGCATAATTTTGGTTGTGGAGATACTTAATGTCTCGTGTGTTCCGGGACTCCTGAACCAATTTGGTGGAACTGAAAAATGCAATTCGAGACACAGTAGCTGACATCGATGGCGACATAGTACACTCTACTGTAATGGGTTTTGTGACGCACCTCACTTGCCTATTACTTTGTGCTTGTGGTAATTTTCAGCATCTTTTACTTTAAAATAAATACAGTCTCATGTTATTGTGATCTATAAGATTTTCTGTTTGTGTTTGAGGACCACGGGTAGCCCCAATTATTCGCCAGATCTGTACTGTTCGTCCAGCGCTCAGAGCCCTAAGAAACACCACAAAACAGGGGAAATATGTTAGATATATGTGTTTTCCTTAAAGAACGAGAAACTGTCATATGCCACACCAGATGGCACCACTTGTTCAGAATTCATATAATTCCACTATTTGTCAATATCGCGTATTGTCTTGTGCAGTGCTTAAGATATTAACGTAAAAGACGCTTATTAAAACTTAAACTTAAATTACTTAGCCTCACAACTTTATCATCCAAATCATCATTCTCTACAACTCCATTGTTCTGCTGTAATGATAGCGCTGACGTGCTACATAGAATAAGGTAAGCGTATTTTTGCCTTACTTTGATTCGCGAGTCATTTATCCAACAAAATCAACCTTCGACTGAGTATACAGGCTCTTTCTACGCAGCCTGGTCTCCAGTTTGACACATGTTGAGGGGACCGACCGTCAGGGACAACGTAATCTTATGCATTCTGTTTGTGTTTGCCTGATTTGCATAAAAAGTATCATTATGACTCGTGAGCTCCCTCTTTCCGTTAATTTTGGATTTTTTTTTTCATGGAAAATTAATCCGACGTCCCTATCATCCTATTCCGCAAACAGAAAAATTTTCCGAGCATTATTTCTTTTACGAATTTTTTAACTTTGCACGAATTTATGAGGTACCCGGTATACCTATATCTATTCATTTATTTTTGTTTGTTTCTTTGTTTGTTAAAATGGTAATTAATGAGTAAAAAGAATGATTGATAATTTAATGGAAAAAAAAAGTGTTTTACATTTCAATATTTTTCATTTTTGCTTTTATATTTTCATGATTGTTTCTTTATGACTTTTGAATAACATGCCTTAACCACGAGTGTTAAAAATATAATTAGCTACATTTTAGAATTTGTGAAATATATTTTATGCTTCCTTATGAACACCCTGTTCATGTTTTCCTATGTTTATGATATATTTATATATATATATATATATATATATATATATATATATATATATATATATATATATATATATATATATATATATATATATATATATATTATTCTGACATGTTTGTTTTAAAAGTATTGTAATAAACAGTTTTCAAATTAATAAATCGGGGAACATATCTTATTTGTCATAGAAAGACATTTACTTTCTGAACTAAAGGTGATTATTAAATGGGAACAGAAAATCGGTAAATTTTCACATTAATACAATAGGCTAAAAACAGTGGATCCTTCAACCTACTATTTTCTCAAATTATCTTTATTTTTATTGCAATAATTTCATTTAGAAAACATTATATATATATATATATATATATATATATATATATATATATATATATATATATATATATATATATATATATATATATATTGTGATTTGGCAAGATTCACTGCTTTAATATAGCTTTGATTATGAAGACTCCCTTTTGTTTCATTATGCTTACTACTCAAACAATTATTTAAAATGAACTACAAAATTTATGTTCCAGAATTTTAAGTCTCGTAACTTCAAAATTTATGCATAAACTTTTCCTCTGCCCCTAGATTAAGCAGAGAGAACATTTTGCGCACCATAAACTTGTTATGCCTGAATTTGGAGCTAGATGCACGGGTACAAGTTAAGTACGCATTAGAAAAGTTTATATATTTTTTGTTAGAATATTGTATAATTATTAAATATAAATGTAAGATTTAAATGTTGAATATTCTGGATAAACCTAACTGTAGAAATCCTCTAAAAGTTTTCATCAAATTATAAGTTTTATATGAGTATTAATAATTAAAAGGATCTTAGAAACAGGTTTAGCTGTGCTTCAAGTTTTGAGTATACATTTTTCGTTTCAGTCATTTTCTACATGTAACATTGCAGAAAAATATATTAACTTCTAAGAACCAATGTACTTTTCTTCTACAATACCTGTAACACACACACGGTGCTTATATCACATTTGAAGAAATAATTTCTTCATAACTTTATAAAAGAACTTAGATAATGTTGGCCGTATTTCATTAAGAAATTATGGTGTATTATTTGTTATGGTGTATTAATATGGTGTATTATTTGTTACAAATAGAGGAATAAAGTTTGTCCACCATTTATTTGCTCTTTTACTTTAGTAATAAAACGTAATACAACTATTATACAATAAAACGCTTTCCATTGCACTAAGTGTAAAATGATGCTTATGCTTAATGTTACTTTAGTACTACAATCAATATATATATATATATATATATATATATATATATATATATGTGTGTGTGTGTGTGTGTGCGTGTTTGTGTGTGTGAGTGGGTGTGGGTGTGGGTGTGCTTGTGTGTGTGAGTGTCGCGCGGTGTTGTGGTTAGCGTTCTCAGCTGTCCCGCGGTGGGCTTGGCTTTAAATCTCGAATAAGGCTTAATATATATATAATATATAATATATATATATATATATATATATATATATATATATGTACAGTAACCACCGCTTATAGCGATCAGTGGTTATAAAGATAAGCAGTTTATAAAAATCAATATCGCGAAAACAAAAACAAATGTATTATTTCCATGTTAAAATTTTGGCTTTAAAGAATCAATCCAACGGTTGTAAGAATCAGTTTACACGCTTCGCTTGAATTTAATTTTTCCAAAAAAGCCACTTAAACCCACAAAAGGTACGAACTTCTTTCTTTATTTTATTTTAAGGAATATTTATAAGATGGGATGGAATATAGTCGTAAATTTAATCCCTTTCTTTATTAGACATAATATAATAGTTTCCCCTTACATGGTTTAGAGCAAAACTGTCCTAGTAGCTTGACCCAGGAGCATCTTTACCCGTCCGTGTCCGATTTCACTTTTCTCCACTGATAAAAATAGGGACTCTTTTTTTCCCACCTCCCACATCCTGGTTGCGGCTTCCTGGACCCTGAAACACATAAATCTTCGGCGAAGTGTGCACTATCACTTAGGCAAACGTGGCATTAGTAGATTCAGCACGTTATCAAACCGTGAAACGTAAGCTAGAAGGTGAATCTTCGTCTGAAACTATTAGTATTGAACGAGGCATAAACAGCCTCCTGAAAACTTCATTACGTGAAACTACCATAGAAAACTTTTTCTTGCTCCCTTCCTGTAGTTGAAATGTTAAAACTGTTAAGCAAGTGTGTGGTAACAAATATTGGATATTTTTCTTCCCTTACTATAATCATGTGTATCTACACTGCTGGCCACTGTAAATGCAACACCCTGAAGGAAACATGCAAATAACATGAAATTTACAACATGCATTAGCGGAGATGAGATATGCAAATGATTAGAATTTCAGCGCAGACGCACATCACGCGTGCCTGTGGCGCCACTTCAAAGCGCTATTTAAGGCTTGGAGATTTCGACGATTTCAAGTTCGGCAATTATGTTTTTCTTGTGGTTTTTTTCAAAAAAACTATCAATGGTATAACAATCAAAACTATGCCTGGTCAAAAACAGCGATCATCTGTTGATCAAGTATCCGAGTTCGACAGAGGAAGGATAGTGGCCTACCGAGATTGTGGATTATCTTTCAGGGAAATCGTTAGTCGTGTTGGACGAAACCAAACAACTGTAATGCGGATATGTGATCGTTGGATGCAGGAGCGTACGCCGGACCGGCGTGTTCGATCGCATCCACCTCAGCGTACCACTTCACGTGATGTCAGGCAAATTGTGCGCATGGCAGTGACGGATAGCTCAGTCACATCACGAACCATAGCACAGCACATGCAGTCTGTAACGCATCATCCAGTATCTGCGCGTACCATTCGACGCCGTTTACAGCAGAGTGGTCTGTCCACAAGACGTCCATTGCATTGTCTACCCTTGACGCAGACCCACAGACGTTTCCGCCGCCAATGGTGCGATGACAGAAGGATGTGGACGGCAGAATGGAATGAAATTGTCTTTACTGACGAGTCACGCTTCTGTCCGCAACACCACGATGGTCGCATTCGAGTCTGGAGACACCGTGAAGAGAGGATGCTGAGAAGCTGCGTTATGCACTGCCACACTGGTCCTGCACCGGGTATTATGGTATGGAGCGGTATTGGATATCACTCTCGCACACCTTTAGTACGCATTGCCGGTACTTTAAACAGCCAGCGCTACATCTCCGAGGTGTTGGAGCCAGTTGTCCTTCCTTACCTGCAGGGCTTTCCCACAGCCATATTTCAACAGGATAATGCGCGACCACACGTGTCACGCATTGTCCAACGTTTCTTTTTCAGTCGCCAGATTGAACTGCTTCCCTGGCCGCCTCGCTCTCCGGATCTTTCGCCGATAGAAAACATGTGGTCCATGGTTGCTCTACGATTGATCCAGATTCCATCCCCAGCTGCCACAGCAGATCGACTTTGGCAATGTGTGGAAGCTGCTTGCTCTGTTGTACCCCAAGAACTCATCCAAAGTCTCTTTGAATCAATGCCGAGGCGTGTGGCCGCTGTGATCTCCAACACTGGCGGCTACTCTGGCTACTGATTTTGGCAGGAACCAAAATTCACAGAAGTCTATAAATTTAATCATTTGATACTTGGTCAACATGTTATCTACAAATTAAATTTTGTTGTGATATCTCTTGTCTTTCTTGGTGTTGCAATTTGGGTGGCCAGCAGTGTACTTATAGGTCTAGACATTAAGTTGTATTTTTAAAATTATAAAAAATAATTTTAATAAAGATAATTAACGCAAATTAAATAGTATTTTATGGTAAATTATCTAATATATGTATATATAGGTGTGTGTTTGCCTGACCAAAAACGTAAATTTCGGCTATAAGAATCAACCGCTTATAAGAATCAAAAACAGTAATAGCAAACTTGATTCTTATAAGCAGAAACCACTGTATATATATATATATATATATATATATATATATATATATATATATATATATATATATATATATCGTTTTCGTGAAAAATCTTTATTATTATGAAGAGTAATAATAAAAATACGAACTGCATTTCATACAAATGAAATGCAGTTTGCGGCAAAAGTTTGAAGAAATCTAACAGTTATTTTAAACAGTACCTTCAATGTAGCTCTATGAGACCTCCGTTACTAGTACGAAGAATGTTGAGCGAGGATTGCGAATTGCATACTTTCATTTAAAACGAAAATATCAGTTACAAGTGTTCGATAAGAAATGGCTTTAACGTAAGTGCATAAAAATATATTCAGAGGAGTTATGTTGGTTTTTCTCAGAGATCAAGGTATTGGTCTTTCACGACCAATCCATCGCCTGGAAAACACTCTTTCAAGTAATTCACTTACGGTGAATTACTTGACCTATGAAGTATTTCATCACGACGTTGGTCTACCTCACTAGACACGTACAATGTGTCTAGTGACATGCAGCCACGTCCTTATGAAATAAAATATTTGGCTGTAAATGTTCCAATTGTGGAATTACGTACAAATCACGAAGATCCCAGGGACGTTCACCGTTAATTGTTTTCTCTATAAAGAAGAAATGACCATTTACAGCTTCGTGTAAAAGACGACACCTAACTTTAAATTTCTAGCTGTCTTATTTTTGTTCGACTGACAGGTTTGAGTCTTCAGAGCCCCATATCCTAGCGTTATGAAGCTGAACTTTTCCAGATTTCTGTATGTGGATTCATCGGTCAAACACACACTATTTAGGTAATTTTTCTCTTCTGTGATCTTATCCAAAAAAATGTCCTCAAAAATTAAAACAGCGTGTCTTATCGATGTGACAATTCATACTAAAAGAATGTTTGATTTCTTCATAATTTTTCCTTAAACTGCATTTCATTTGACCGGTTCGTGTTTTTTTTTATTAATATTTAGAATAATAAAGAACTTTCTCGGCCACGCTGTAATTTTAAAAAAATCAAATCATTCAGAAATATCTTTTTTTTTACGGTTAGTAATAGAGTTCATTAAAAAAGTTATATAATTAGGCATTTTAAATTTTTTAATTACTAAAATGTAGTTCTAATTTTCAGTTTATTATACCTTTCATGGATTAGAACAGCATTAAACAAACGTTTAATGTTGTATTTCAGGTTTTGCGTATTTATTTTCAGTTTTCAAAGTATTCTACTCGTAACGGTTCTCTCAGTTAAATTCAATTTTCAGTTTCAGGGATCATTCGTCTCGCATTTCTTGTAATACAAATGTAGTGTTTATTTCTGATTAAAGAACAACATGAATTGATAACTTTTTAAAGGAGAACTAAGATAAGGAATTCCTAAGAGGATTTTATTTTTTTTAAAGTCACGATTAAAGAAATGTGTTAAATGTGCCGTTTAATTGCTCTTTTACTTTAGTAATTAAACTAAATGCAACTATTATACAACACAACCTACTTACTTACGCTAGGTTTATATGGAATTAAATCAATGAAGTCCTCTTCAAGTGGAAAAACGACACCTGAGCCTGTTAAAGAAGAATGTAAGTTTTCAGTATTTTTTTTTAAAATTTTTTTCGCGTAAGTGTGTGTGTGTGTTTGAGAAAAAAATAAGTAACTGCTTAATGCACATTAAATTTGTTATTCCAAGAAATCATATTCCTGAGGAAATGTTATTCAAGAGTTATTAAATTTAAAATTAAAAACATATTAGTGTGTTAAGATGATATCTTTGAATCTTACATTTTTAAAATCGTAACTGATAAATGAAAATTATGACTGATAATTTAATGAAAAAACAATATCTTAAATTTTAAAATTTAAAATTTTAACTTTTATAATTTCATGATAGTTACTGCATGTCTGTTGAGTGAGATACTCAAGTTCCAGTATTGAAAATATAGTTAAGTACCATTTAGCATATGTGAAATATATTTTTTGCTTTATTCTGAAGATATATATTAATACTTTGCGAAATATTTCCTATTTTTATAATGTACTGACACAAATAATTTATTATCCAATAGAACTGGACGCCTACTGATGGAAATTTAATTTGGTAAAGAGAGATATGTTACGCTGAGGATGCGTTGCAGATTCTACGTTATTGTACATGTTATTTAACATATATAATAACGTTAAATTATTATATTATAATTACTATATATCATACATTATTATATATCATATTTTATTATATAGGAACATATTATACATAAATATTTCTGTGGATAGCAATTAGCAGAGAACTTTTAAAAGAATTCTTACGTTTTAATTTTTTAATTTACAGTATGTATGTATGTATGTATATATATATATATATATATATATATATATATATATATATATATATATATATATATATATATATATATATATATATATATATATATATATATATATATTATATGTACGACGGTTTTTCGGAAAGTAAGTTCCGTTTCTGTGTAAAAGAAAAAGGAGACAGATGTCTGTTATAAAATCATCTACGTATCCTGTTTCAGGAATAGTTCATGAGCTTTATATTAAAAAAACAGTTTAGTTATTTAGAAGTGTGAATTTTCAAAACTATAATTTTTTTTGTCGACGATTTTTGAAATTATTTCCATTTAGAATCCGGCGAAGAAAAATCAATAGGCGATTAATCAACGATTTAATAACGATTTACAAACAAAACACTATTTTTAGGCATAGTCACCTAGCATATTAACACATTTATCATTTGGAAATACAAGATTTAGTTTGCCAGCATCATAGAAGTTGGCCGCCCGTGAGGTTAGCCAGGATGCTACGGCATCTTTCACTTCTTCATCTACATCATAAGTGCAACATTGAAAAAGCTCTGGCGTGCCCTTCAAAAGAAGAGACTCGTCTTGATTAATGCTGGTGTAGTTTTTTTGCACGACAATGCCAGGACACATGCAGTTCGTTTCATTCCATCGAATCCTTTGGTTGTGAATAAACGAATCAACCGCCGTAAATCCCTGACCTGACTCAAAGTGACTTTCACCACTGCTTTTTCTTAAGCCATTCTTGAGTGGCCAGTGTTGTGATGTCCAGGAAGAAGTGAAAAATGCAGTAACATCATGGATAAGCCCACACATCGGCAGCAACCATCTTTGATGCTGGCGTACAAAACCCTATAGCTCCTTACGATAAATGACTTAATGTTCTGGGTGACTATGTCAAAAAATAGTCTAAAGTTTATAAATCGTTATTTAATATCTACCAATTATGTCCACATCTATCTCCTTTTTCTTTTATATAGTAGCGGGACATACTTTATGAATAACTCTTGCATACAATTTTCTGTATTAAATAATTATCTATAGAAACATTATTTTCCACTCTTAGCAGCTAGACTTTTATAAACTTTAGAAAATTACCAAGTATAAAAATCCTTCTACCATTATGAACAAAGCCAAAAATTTCCATGACAAATAATTCTCTATAACAACATACATTTCTGTTCTTTATATTTCCTTAACCAATATTGTATTTCCTCCACCGCTTAGAGAAAAATTAATTCATACTCGTTTATTGCATACATGAGATTAACCTTTGCCGGATATCAGTCGTAACGAAGAAAATGAATGTAAATATACTTTACCATGGAGGAGGATAGAATGTAATTAATGATCTACTTCCTCGAAGAAGGCGCAGGTGTCGTTTATTTGAAATCGAATCCCTTTCATTGATTGAGTCAAAGAGTGCGACGCTCCCTGCATTGAGGACAAATATTAAATTTCACGCAGAAGTCTTCAAGCGAATTTGCTTTGCATTACTCTCATCTGCCAAAAAGCTGTTTATAAGTTGTTTTATTGATGAGTTATCTGCCATTCAGGGATGCACAATATGAAATTGCGTATTATTTTGTACTCCTATACAGATAAAATTTTGCTGTTATGATAGGTTTTGGTAACAATTGTATAAAATTTAAGTTCATAAATATGTTAATACATAGGTATATATATATATATATATATATATATATATATATATATATATATATATATATAATTAATAACGATATGTTAGTGACCAAACAATAGATTAAAGGGTGAAAAGCCAATACATAAATTTAAATTAACAGAGAACATATTAGTAAAGGACATTAAAACAAATTACTTTCAAGTAAGCTGCTGAATGCTGCATTTTTTTAAAAGAAAATAAATAAGACAAATTTGAAAGTGAAGAACCAGTATGAGCTCTAAAGGTAATTACAGGCAGGAACTAAAGAGATAAGTATTAATTATTAAATATGTTTTAGGCAACATCTCGTCATCAGTGGTGCCGATACTGTCTAAAAACCAATGGATTGTTTGTCTGATAAGTGTGATCTAAACAATAAACATACTTAGACACCGTACAATCCATTAGAAACAGAAGAAATAAATAACTAATTATTTAATCAAAGAACGTCAAGCCTGGCGCTAGACAAAGTGGAAGTTATGAATAGGAAACCGCAAGAAGATTGACGTCACAAAACTTGCAAACCATGGAGCTTGCAACCATTAATACATATCTTTTCATGTTTTTAGTTCCTGGCTGCAAGTAGCTTTAGAGCTCACACTGGTTTTTTTACTTTCAACTTTGTTTTATATATATATATATATATATATATATATATATATATATAATAAATACGACGATCAATGTATACAAATGATGTAAAAAAAAGAATATATTTATAAAAAAATCGTAAGAGATGTTTTTATAGACAAAATAATGTAGAAGAAAATATTCAAATTAAATCTAGTAGGGCATACTAAAGAATATATTAGAATTAATATAGTACAGATTGCGGAACATATCTTTTACTGCATTTTAATATTTTTGGATAATGTCCAATCGTTTGTCGCATTAGCAAGGGAAATTTTTTTTTCTATTTCATTGTTATGGACGTGACGATAAAGTGATCAGCATTAAATGAATTAAATTCTAAAATTTAATATTTAAAAATTCACCAAAAATCAAAAAATAGAGGTAAAGATTCGTAAAATATTTCATTTTAAAGGAATTTTTATAATATTTGTTGTGATATAAATTTCATAACGCTCAATTTATTATTTTAGATGCAAACTTAAAAATAGTTACTAAATCAACTTAAAAATTTAATTTTAAAAAGTTTCAGAAGAATTTTTCAAAAATCTTTCAAAAAAGAATTTTTAAACCCAACACTATAAGAAGAATCGCCATGCAAAATTTCAGCCCTTTAGGTCCAGTGGTTTGGTCTGTGCGTTGTATGTCAGTCAGTCAGTGAGTCAGTCAGTTACGGAACTGTTTTATATATATAGATATATATAATTATATGTAACCGTGATACTACTAATATGCAATTTTAGGAAATTCAAATGGGAGGGTACTTTGAGGTTACCAAATAGAAAATGGGCACTGGTTCTTGACAAGCACAAAAGAACACCCTCCTGACTATTTTGAGTATTGATACGTTAAATCTGTAGTCTAGAAAGTCCCTTCGAAAGATTTGTAATAGCTTGTCAAGGGAATGATCCCCCAGAACATCACCCCTGGAGGCACGTGATCAAAATTTCTGTGGCAGCGGACAAAGAGTCGGCCTCCGACAGTTGTGATGCTCAAATTTCGTGAGCTAAGCAAAAGCCGCATGTTTTAGACCTGGCCTTCATTTGATTTGGGTAGGATTTATCCAACCTTATATTCCCGATACTAGACATAATCCTCAGTAAATATACTTACTTTCTTGCATGCGTTTGCAAATATGTATCAGCGTTAAGCCTTGAGATACTAGAAAGGAAATGGTAATATAGGAGCATCATTTATCAAGGTGAAAAACGATGAAATTTCCTACTGCAAGAATTTTTATGTTTACGATTAGGTTGTAAGATATTCAGCTCTTCCTGATATAATTACACAAGAACAGTTTTACTTAATAACATAAAAAGTAAGAAATAGAGCATCAGAATATTATGAAATGACTAAACTACAAAACCAGGTAAAATTATTACTTGGTGCTGAAATGTTTTGCTAACAGGCATTTTATGTTATTTATGGACACCCACACACACGCATATATATATATATATATATATATATATATATATATATATATATATATATATATATATATATATATATATATATATATATATATATATATATATATATATATATATATATATATATATATATATATATATATATATATATATATATATATATATATATATATATGTATATAAACAAACAGAATTCAAAATATTTCATTCTTTGGAGAGACAGTGTTATAAAAAAATATTAATCCGTGATGAATATGACAACGATTTATAGCGAAGTTCTTTAATTTCAAAACATATAAAACTGATAAAAATAATTTTCTTTAGAAATTAGTAGCTATTATTAATTTAATTAGATCTTATTTTCTCTTGAGATTACAAATTAGATGGTGCCGTACAAAGTTTTTTGGGATGACGACAATACGTTTTCGTTTTGATAAACACCACAAGTTAAGACTGTGTAGAAATAACTCTTCCTAATACAGCTAATAAATTTAATACAAGTTATTGTTTACCAAAAAATATTTTTAATCCTTTGTTTATCGTTATAATTATCTTCTCAATTTTTTTTGTTGTTGGAGATTTAATTAATAATCTATTTATAGTAAAAAGAAATGTTTATAGTGCTCAGAATTAATATCGGAAACTAAATATTACGGACTTGAAAATTTAAATTTTCCATTCAAAGAAGTTTAACTGATAATAAATTTTATTTGTGTTTCCATTTAATTAATTTCATATAATTATTAGAATGTACAAATCAATGTAGCTACGATGCACTGAATTTTGAAGATAATGAAATATTGAATGAAGGAAATTCAGAAAGACCCTACAGAAATGCCCTGTCATTAAAATTAATTTATTTTTATGCTAAAAGCAGAGGTAAAAAATTAGTGATACTTAATGTAGATAGTAACATGTATTGGTCTTGACGCTTATTATATAATAATATTTTATATCACAAAATCAAACATTGTAGTGGTTTGGAATTTCTATTATAAATTTTGCTAAGATTTCGTTTCAGTCTCCCCTAAATTTTTCTCTTGTTGATAAATTCTCTTTTACTATCACGTACAACCTACTTATTTTGCTTAAACTTCTTTCCATCTCTAATATTGTTTTCAGTTTATTTGTACATAAATCTGCATAACTTCCATTGACTTTTTTTGCAATTTAACTTAAATTATTCTTATTTTGTTTAACTTTTACAACCATACCCTTTAACACAAGGTCAACTTTATGCAACTTCGTGCTTTCTATTTTATGTTTGGTTTAAATCTTGTTTAAATCTTACCTTAACGATTCTAAATTTGATAAAATTTGCTTTCAATTTTCTCTGAGACATGCCAATTTTGTTTAAATGTCATTTCATGTCTTATATTTTTTTCAGATTATTTGTAAATAATTTAATTAAATTCCGTTGCTATATTTTACCTAAACCTTTTTATTCTGTTTGTTTGTTTAACTTTTACAAAAATACGATCTACATCAACGTGATTTTAATTCAGTTTTGCACTTTCAATTTTTATTTGGTTTTAATTTTGTTTAAGTCTTACCTAAACGATTCTCAATTTGATAAAATTTGCTTTCATTCTTCCCTGGCACATGCTAAATATGTTCAAATTACTTTCTATCTCTCATATTTTTTCAGTTTCTTAGTACATAAATCTGCATAACTACTGAATTCCGTTGCCATTTTACCTAAATTTTTCGTCTTTGGTCTAACTTTTACAACAATACCCGTTTTACAAAAATACCATGCGTGTGTATGAGTCTGTTTGTTTGTTTGTTTCTTTAAATATGCTCTCACTCTTCCCCGAAATATCCTACTCTTGCTGCAAGTTTTTTCGAACCCTCATTTCTTTTCATTTTATTTGTACATACATCTACGTAACTTTAACTTATTTTTTTTTATGTCATAAATAAATTTTTCACCTTTTGTTTAACTTTTGAGATTATTTTGTCTGAATCTTACCTAATCATTTCTCTCCCAATCGTTAATAAAAGTTCGTCTGAATCTTACATAATCGTTCATACACTTTTCTGTCGTTTATATCTAAAACCTTCATAAAAGTTCGTCTAAATCTTATTTAATCATTCATACAGTTTTATGCCTTTAATATCTAAAACTACCTAATTTTGAGGAAAGATATCTCCTTCTGTCATTACTTTTGTAATCTATTTTGTACACAGATAATAGTAATTTTAATTGAATTTAATTGCTATGCTAACAAAAGCATTCTCCTTTTTTTGTTTAACCTCTATTTCAGTGTTGCATATTTTTTTTTATTTTTTTACTACTCTGTTATTCTAATTTACGTAATATTAGTAAAACATATCTGAAAGTATTGCATAAGTAAGATGAAAGTGTGAGAAACACATTATTTCTGTCTTCTTCCATAGATGGAATATTTCAGAATTTTTATTTCCGGGAAATGTTCCATTGTATGGATTAAATATTTTAGATGCTTTAGATACAATTTTCTATAACGCATTTTCAAACTTTATGCTAGTTATAAAATATAATACTATATTGATTATTCAAATAATTAAAAATTCTGAATTTTTTGTTGACACCTAAAATAAAATATCCATATCATGGTAATACGGTGACTTATATATATATATATATATATATATATATATATATATATATATATATATATATATATATATATATATATATATATATATATATATATATGTCAGAAATTAAGTGGGAAAATAATGATTACTTTAAATTTAAAGGGGGCTTGGGAAATGAATTATATTCGTGGCGTAATTCGCCTCTAATTGTTCGTATTTCAAGACGCGAATCGGGAAAGGGAAATTCCCCTTTTCATTATATAACCTTGGCGTGTCTGTGGTTTAAGCATCCGAAGAGGAAATCTTATATAATTCTGCTTGAAAGATGTCTAATTTGGGCTTTGCGCATGTGCAGAGAGAGTTGGCGTGCGGGATTTAGCCGTGAGATCTAGCAGAATGCGGGATTTAATCGTTGCTGGTGGACGTGTGTCAGCTGGGTCCACAATCTGTAAATGGCGAGCGCTCAAATATGCAGCTACTTGGATCTGTGGATGCTGGAAGTAGAAATAAATTAAACTTGATTTCGTTGGAACTATGTTTGTTTACTTGATTTAGACTACTTACCTTTCGCCACCAGTATTAAGATAATAACTGCAAATTAATGTGAGAACAGGCAAATCAAACGACAGTCATATATATACACTGAAGTGCCACTAAATTAGGGATACCTACCTAGTAACGAGTTGGGCCTCCTCTGGCCTTGATAACGGCTGCCACACGACGAGGCATAGATTCAACAAGTTTCTGGAAACGTTATACGGGAATGGCTTGCCAAATATTGGCTAAAGCTGTCCATAATTCAATAAGTTCTTTGGTGATGTGTGATGGCCTTTCACGCCTTGTTCCAAAACATCCCAAAGAAGCTCAATAGGATTTAAGTCTGGGCTTTTAGGTGGCCAATTCATGACAGAGAAGTCAGAGGAATACTCATCCAACCAGCCAGTAGCCAACCGGGACATGTGAGAGGTACAGTTGTCTTGCTGGAAAACTCCATTAACGTGCGGATAACAGAAATGCATAAACGGATGGAGGTGATCACCCAGCAAATCTACGTACCGAATGGCATTGAGGGAGGTTGGTACACGCACCAAAGATCCCAAACTGTGCCACGAACAAACACCCCAGACCATGATTGAGCCACCATGCCCTTTTACAGTTCCAGCCAGGCATGCAGGATCCATGGCTTCATGAGCCTGACGCCATATTCTCAGCCTCCCGTCGGCGTTAAGTAGTCGGAATCGAGACTCATCACTCCATGATACTCGTTTCCAGTCCTCTACACTCCAATCTCTGTGCTCTCTTGCCCAGGCAAGACGTGCAGCCCGATGGCGAGTATAGAGCAATCGTACTCTCGTAGATCGACGGCTCCCGAAACCCATACGGTGAAGCGAGCGTTGCACAGTCCATTTACTGACTGTACGACTGGCACCGTCATTAAACTGGGTGGTAATTTTAGCTAATGTTTGGCTTCGCTGGCTAAGTACACGCACGGTCAAGGCTAATTGTCCTTTGCAGTTTGCCCGATCGCTAATTTTTTTCCATCATCCATGTATTCTTGGTATACTCTTGACACTGTCGACATTGAAAATCCTAGCTGTCTGACGATTTCGGAAATTGATTGGCCCATGCGTCACGCACATACGATTTGTCCGCGATCGAAGGCGTCTAAATCAGGCAGTTTACCTATACTGGCAATTCCAACAGCTAATTCAGAACACCGACAGTACGAGCTATATATGCAGTTACCACAGCGCCCTCATTTGCGCATACATGATGCGCAGCGCTATACAATTTGCATAGTCTTTGCTATCCCTAATTCAGTGGCACTTCAGTGTATATATATATATATATATATATATATATATATATATATATATATATATATATATATATATATATATATATATATATATATATATATATATATATATATATATATATATATATACACTGCTGGCCACTGTAAATGCAACACCCTGAAGGAAACATGCAAATAACATGAAATTTACAACATTCATAAGTGAAGGTGAGATATGCAAATGATTAGAATTTCAGTGCAGACGCACATCACGCGCGCCTGTGGCGCCACTTCATAGCGCTATTTAAGGCTTGGAGATTTCGACGATTTCAAGTTCGGCAATTGTGTTTTTCTTGTGGTTTTTTCAAAAAAACGATCAATTATGCCTCGTCGAAAACAACGATCATCTTATGATCAAGTATTCGAGTTCGACAGAGGAAGGATAGTGGCCTACCGAGATTGTGGATTATCTTTCAGGGAAATCGTTAGTCGTGTTGGACGAAACCAAACAACTGTAATGCGGATATGTGATCGTTGGAACCAGGACGGTACGACAGACCGGCGTGTTTGATCGCATCCACCTCAGCGCACCACTTCACGTGATGACAGGCAAATTGTGCGCATGGCAGTGAATGATAGCTCAGTCACATCACGAACCATAGCACAGCACATGCAGTCTGTAACGCATCATCCAGTGTCTGCGCGTGCCATTCGACGCCGTTTACAGCAGAGTGGTCTGTCCGCAAGACGTCCATTGCTTTGTCTACCCTTGACGCAGAACCACAGACGTCTCCACCGCCAATGGTGCGATGACAGAAGGATGTGGACGGCAGAATGGAATGAAATTGTCTTTACTGACGAGTCACACTTCTGTCTACAACACGACGATGGTCGCATTCGAGTATGGAGACACCGTGAAGAGAGGATGCTGAACAGCTGCGTTATGCACCGTCACACAGGTCCTGCACCGGGTATTATGGTATGGGGAGGTATTGGATATCACTCTCGCACACCTCTAGTACGCATTGCCGTTACTTTAAACAGCCAGCGCTACATCTCCGAGGTGTTGGAGCCAGTTGTCCTTCCTTAACTTCAGGGCTTGCCCACAGCCATATTTCAACAGGATAATGCGCGACCACACGTGTCACGCATCGTCCAATGTTTCTTCGTCAATCACCAGATTGAATTGCTTCCCTGGCTGCCTCGCTCTCCGGATCTTTCGCCGATAGAAAACATGTGGTCCATGGTTGTTCTACGATTGACCCAGATTCCATCCCCAGCTGCCACAGCAGATCAACTTTGGCAACGTGTGGAAGCTGCTTGATCTGCTGTACCCCAAGAACTCATCCATAGTCTCTTTGAATCAATGCCGAGGCGTGTGGCAGCGGTGATCTCCAACAATGGCGGCTACTCTGGCTACTGATTTTGGCAGGAACCACACTTCAAGGAAGTCTACAAATTTAATCATTTGATACTTGGTCAACATGTTATCTACAAAATAAATTTTGTTGTGATATCTCTTGTCTTTCTTGGTGTTGCAATTTGGGTGGCCAGCAGTGTATATATATATATGAAACAAATTTTAATCTTTTTAAATATTCCTAACACGTTTTTCCCAAATTCGTTTATCTTATTGCAGCAGAACACCGTTCCCTTAAACTTGCATTACGACCTATATCCAATTAATATAAATTTAATTTCCCCTAAGACCACGCGTGGAAAGAATTATATAACGAAGCCTATTCTAAAAGCTATGACGTGAACTCTTTTGAAAATCATCTCATATGACGCGACTTAATCACGTGTCAGATTTTTAACCAATTAAAGTTCAGCCCGTCTGAAACACCCGCGCTTTTCTCGATAATTCCGTAGCTTTTGGGTGTCTGCTCTCAGCCAGGAAACATATAAAGATCTCAATGCGTATTTTCAGCGGTCTTGCAGCTGGTCGGGGCGCCGTACCCGACTAGCCGTGATGTGTTTGGAACGTTAAATTTGACAAGTGTACCTCCAGTCTTTTTAAAACCCCATTCTTAATAAAAGAACATTGAAGTTTTTGTGGAGTACTATGCTTTCTGCGTGGACATCCTTCCTATGCCACTACGACTACAAGATTTCTCTGGGACGCTGCGTCCCTGATGAGTCAACGGCCAAGTTATGTGCCCGGCTACAACCATACTATTATTATTATTATAACTTACTTACACACACACACACACACACACACACACATATATATATATATATATATATATATATATATATATATATATATATATATATATATATATATATATATATATATATATATATATATATATATATATATATATATATATATATATGTATATATATATATATATATATGTATGTATGTATGTATATATATATATATATACATACATACATATATATATATATATATATATATATATATATATATATATATGTATATATATATATATATATACATACATACATACATATATATATATATATATATATATATATATCTATATATATATATGTGACATTTCACCACCTGATTCCATAACACATTCAATAAGCACAAAAAACGAGGCAAAGTTCTATAAAATTGCAGTCCTTTATTTCAGAAGAGTTGGGAGCGGATATCAGAGCGTCTTTCTAGCATGAAGCGAAACATACAAGTGCTTTCAAAGACAGACAATCGCAGACTGCCTCTTAGTCAGGGGCTGTACCAAAGTCAGCGACTGTTTACATGAACACAGATGTTTTTCGTGGGTGGTATACTATTAAGAAGCACATTGGGTGCGCTTTATCTTTATGATATTGTTTGACACTTTTGATCCTTTATCTCCGGCACCTGCAGACATTATCTCTGAGATATTGTGAACTCCGCAATTTATATGACTAGAGACGGGGTTTTGTTACTCCTTCTGGGCGGCATGGCTAATAATCCTATCAACTGAAAAGAATTTATTGTGTTATTTTCCCCACTGGAATTTGCAGATGTTCACTTGCTTTTGGGTGGGCTATTTCTGAGAGGAAGGGTCCTCTCTTAACAGATGTGGGACCCGAATTATAGAAATAGACGAGATTCAACTTATAATGTCACACATATATATATATATATATATATATATATATATATATATATATATATAATAACAGCTGAAGGTAAACAAGTGTATGTTAGTGAGCAGACACGGGGACGGGCTAATCTCGCGAACCGAGCATAGCAGGATATCACGACTGGTACCGATATACGCAGGCGGACGAGACGCGTGCACTGATGCTATCCTGAACTTTCGAGACTTTAAACTTTTTTAATTATTAAATTAAAACTGCCGAACTTAAAAGAGGTGGACAGCAGAGACAGCTGACATTCCGGGTGGGCCATTTCCTTTCCCTTTCGTAAATTTTTACTATATTCATGTATGCAAATTTAAACTTTTCCGCCCACCAATCGACAATTTTTATTTTTTTTTATTTCCATGTGTTTTACAACTCTCATCTTTAAGGATATACACATTTTTATAAAGTTAAAAATGTTTTTCATTGCGAACGAAGCTTTTTCTCCAAAGCAGTTTTCCGAATTTCAAGAAATCGACAATTTTGATTGACAAATATTTCGGTTCTCTGCACCTATTACTGTAAATTGTACGATTTATTGGCATTTGCTAGATGTTCAGCTTCCAAAATATACCAAATACATTTAATAAAAATAAATGCTTTCATTCTAAAAAATCGTACTTACAAAACTCACTTTTGAAATTTCCCGCGCTGATCGCCATAGTATCTTAATGTACTGAATGGGGGAGTTCGAAATTTTTCGACTTATTATTTTACTCACTAATAATTCCAGCAAGTTCGTGAAATTTGTTTCTAATTAATGAGCAACTGATGAGGATTTTTCCGCCACCAATTTTGAATTCCTGAGAACTGTCTTTCTAATATTTTAGGCACTTTTTCTCCTATGAGATTTAATATTTACATTCGGCCATATTGCCAAAATGAAAAATTATTAGTTGAGAACGAGTCTGAGAATTAGTCATTTAATAATTGAAATCCAGAAATAATTTTGAAGTACCAGAAATAATTTTAGCTTTAGTAAATGAGAATTTAAAACATGTAGAATTTTTTTTATTATTGAATGAACTTTCTTTTTAAAAAGCAAAATTTGAAAACTGAAATTTGAAACAATTATTTCAAAAGACAAAAATCAAAATTTTAAAAAGAAAATTTTAAATAATTATTTCGTTTTTAAAAATTCTAATATATTTTTAAAAGTCATTAAACAGTTTCCAATCTTTAAGAAATAAAACCATTTCATTCTTAATCAAAAAGCAGGACACCGGGTTGCCCCTCAGCTAGTACACTGAAGTGCCACTGCATTAGGGATAGCAAAGCCTATGCAAATTGTGTAGCGCTGCGCAAGTGAGGGCGTTGTGGTAACTGCATTTATAGCGCGTACTGTGGTTGTTCTGAATTAGTTGTTGGAATTGCCAGTATGGGTCAACTGCCTGTTTTAGACGCCTTCCATCGCGGACAAATCGTAGGTGCGCGACGCATGGGCCATTGAATTTCCGAAATCGTCAGACAGCTAGGATTTTCAAGGTCGACAGTGTCAAGAGTATACCAAGAATACATGGATAATCGAAAAAAAAACTAGCGATCGGGCAAACTGCAAAGGACAATTAGCCTTGAAAGTGCGTGGTGAGAGACGGGTCAGGCGTATTGTACGTAGCCAGCGAAGCCAAACATTAGCTCAAATTACCACCCATTTTAATGACGGTGCCAGTCGTACAGTCAGTAAACGGACTGTGCAACGCTCGCTTCGCCGTATGGGTTTCGGGAGCCGTCGACCTACGAGAGTACCATTGCTCTATACTCGCTATCGGGCTGCACGTCTTGCCTGGGCAAGAGAGCACAGAGACTGGAGTGTAGAGGACTAGAAACGAGTAGCATGGAGTGATGAGTCTCGATTCCGACAACGTAACGCCGACGGGAGGCTAAGAATATGGCGTCAGGCTCATGAAGCCATGGATCCTGCATGCCTGGCTGGAACTGTACGAGCGCATGGTGGCTCAATCATGGTCTGGGGTGTTTTTTCGTGGCACAGTTTGGGATCTTTGGTGCGTGTACCAACCTCCCTCAATGCAATTCGGTACGTAGAGTTGCTGGGTGATCACCTCCATCCGTTTATGCTGTTCTGTTATCCGCACGGTAATGGAGTTTTCCAGCAAAACAACTGTACCTCTCACAAGTCCCGGTTGGCTACTGGCTGGTTGGATGAGCATTCCAATGACTTCTCTGTCATGAATTGGCCCCCTAGAAGCCCAGACTTAAATCCTATTGAACATCTTTGGGATGTTTTGGAACAAGGCGTTAAAGGCCATCACACAGCACCAAAGAACCTTACTGAATTATGGATAGCTTTAGCAAATATTTGGCAAGCCATTCCCATGGAATGTTTCCAGAAACTTGTTGAATCTATGCCTTTTCGTGTGGCAGCCGTTATCAAGGCCAGAGGAGGACCAACTCGTTACTAGGTAGTTATCCCAAATTCAGTGGAACTTCAGTGGATATATATATATATATATATATATATATATATATATATATATATATATATATATATATATATATATATATATATATATATATATATATATATATATATATATATATATATATTGTCTGTTCTAAAGGACGTAAGACAAAAGCAGTGATTTAAATATACCAAGTTATTGGCTTTTGTACCTATCGTAGAAATATAATTTTGTCTTGAGTCTTTTGTACAAATGAATGTACTTTTGTTTACAAAGTTTATAGACTTATGTCTATTATGCAACCAAAAATATTTTTGTTTTTCATCAATACTAACAAATGTCTTAATCTTTTCTTAATCTTTTCTTAATCACTTTATACCGGGCACTATATATATATATATATATATATATATATATATATATATATATATATATATACTCAAACGAGTGTTTATTTATTTAAATTAAAAATCGCATGGCATTTTTTCATAAAAATGAATACCTTAAGAATATTTTTACAGACAAATGTAGAAAAATTCTCATAAATTTTTTGTAAGACCATTTTAATACTTATTAACAATTAAGATAACGAATAAGCTACAAAAATGTAGAAACATCCCACTTTTGGAATTCTATATATTCTTTCAATTACCCTTTTAAAGGACTTTTTTTTAAGTTAAACATCATACTTCCCGTAATAGATATTTAATGGTAGTTTTCAACAACAACACTTGAAGGGAACAAAAAATGAACTATTCGACCTTCAATTTACATCATGACGGACTTTCTCTTCAAAATTTAATTTCTGACTACATTTATTGAATTATATGATTGAGTGGGTATTTGTCAGTCTACTATTTCTTCTGTCCCGGGCACTTCTGTGTTCTAGTCCTTAAACATCCAGTTCCGATGGATTATATTTCCCTCTGAAGTTTCATCCTGTAATTAAAATATTGATTTTTTTACCCTCTTCCTTTCATGAAATTTTCACGACGTAACTGCCAGTTTTACAAAATGTGACTGACGCAGCAGGTTTTTAAGTGATAAATAACTAGCCTCAAAAAGCTTAAATTCTTTGTTAAAAATGATGATATAAGAGAAAAAAGGAAATGGCTCATTGCAGAAAATGGAGATAAGCGAAAAATTTAGGTACGGCATTCACGGCTGTAATACTCAAGAACTGCTGATGTCGGCTGATAGTCATTTTTCCGCGAGTCCATTAATATAACCTGAAGTCACAGCGTGAAATAAAAATGTTAGATATGAATATTCCATAAAATAAAAATTACAAAAGTACAGATAGCCTTCGCAAATAACTTTTATTAGATATAAAAGTTTTTCATAAAGTTTAAATTATTCTTGCTAGCTGGTAACTCTCAAAGAGTGAAGATGATTCCACCCTTCTTAGAGCTGCCAAATACTAAATGCTGTATATATATATATATATATATATATAATTAAAAATATATAGGGTTAAGCTTTTAAAGTCTCTCAATTTAGCCTTTAAGCATCCTTTAAATGACATTTATTTATTTGCAGTGCTAAATATCATGAGTTGTTAATTTTTGGTATTATTGTAATGGCGGTCGTTTTTGACATATTCAATGCCTAATTTATAAACATCACGGAGCTTTCATGGAAACAGTTGATATACAGGGTGATTGTTTTAAAACTGACACTACTCAGAGTACTGTAGCGAGATCTATCAGCCGGAATTCCGCCAAAATTGATAGAGGGACTAAAGACGACATGGGAAAGAGTTTCAGTGAAAAAGAAAATTAGTTCCAAAAGTCACCGATAGGGAACGATATGGCGCTGTTTTTATCAGCACATCCGAGAATTTGCATAAAAGGCATGTAAAACAACAAAATGCAAATTCATGACTACGTATTGTACTATCGAAGCTTTTTGTTTTCCCCACTTTCTATTTTCCTTCCTACTTTTGTTTTTTATTGATCACTGGAGTTTTATGCATTGCTATACCATCCTATAGTGGAGGGCCTGGCCCATGTACTGTAGTTACCACTACTCTTCATGAAGCTCCTAAAGCACCTGAAGATCGGTGCGGAATCTGTTGCGCTATTGCTTTGCAGAAAAAAGGGTCATCAGTCGCTTTTTTCCACTGGCATGGCCACCCGCTTCCCGGATGTAAACCCTGTCACTTCTTTCTGTGGGTTATTTAAAGTCTAAGGTGTATCTTGGTGAAGTCTCGAACTTGGCGGCCCTAAAGGACAACATATCTCGGGCTTTCATGAACATTCCTAGTGAGATGTTAGGCCGTTGAGAACGTCGTGTTCAGGATACAATGTGTCGTCCACCAAGACTGTGGTCACACTGAAGGAGGGAGAAGTGAATTTGCTGCTTAAAGTGGTGTTGCAGGAAATTTCTTTGTTATTCATTTGTGTGCTTATAACTGTTTTGGTATTTAGCCATTAACTTTACAGCCTGAAATACTGCTATCGACTACATAGTCGTGAATGTGTTTTTTTATGTTTAACTTGCCTTTTATGCAAATTCTCGGGTGCGCCGACAATAACAGTGCAATATATCGCGTTATCGGCGACTTTTGGAACTTTTTTTTTTTTTCATGGGAAACTATTTCCCATGTCGCCCTCAGTCCCTCTATTAATTTTGGAGGAATTCCGGCTGATAGATCTCTCTACAGATTGCTCTGGGTAGTGTCATTTTTAAAAAAAATCACCTTGTATATATATATATATATATATATATATATAATATTTCCTTTTAATTTCTATTACCCTTATGGAAGAAGAGAAAATTTTAAAATATTGAAAAAGTTTAAACTTCCATTATAAGTGGAATTTCACACTAAAAGCACAAAATTTTTCAAAAACCCACTGTTTACAGACATGTACTGGATATAAAAGAGGATAAAGCAGGAGAATGTCATTCTTATCAGTGATGGATGTCACGCTAAAAGATTATGCTTTTCTTGTGAAGCTCTTTTATGAAAACAATGGAAATGTTGCAGCTGCACTTCAACAGTTTCGCTGTAGAAACTTGCGAAAGCGACCATTTCTTCCACAAGGTCTCAGTACAATGATCACCCGACCCCAGAAAACTGACATCTTGAAGTTCAGCCGGGTCGAGGGCACAAACCGGTTTTTTGAGATGCGATTGAAGATGTTATCACGGCTATTGTTAAAGAGTCAATGGATAATTTTGTAGGCTGTAGTAGTACACGCGCAGTGTCACGACCCGTGGGTGATCTCTATAGCACAGTGTGGAATTACAGCGAAAAATATTACATTGTTTCCCGTACAAAATCAGTCAAAATTATGACAGGGGTACAAGGAAAAAATTTTGGGGTGTCTGGGATTTTAGAACTGATTTTGACTATATTTGAGGCGCTGAATCTAAATATGAAATCGGTTTTTCTTTATCAGCTCTACTTTTTTTGATACAGTGATACCTCGTTTATCCTGACTAACTGGGGCCATAAGCAATCCGAATAATCTGAGTAATATGGGTAATAAGCAATACAAGATCGATCCTTAACTAAAAACACTTACATTGCTTTGGAACAAAATTACATAGTATTGTTTACAAGACATCAAAAAATATAAAAATAACTTTTCAAATTATTTCTTAACAAAGAAATGGCAAGTCTAGTAAAGCTTCTTAAACTCAACAAAGAGTATTTTATTTTCATAATTTACTGTACAATCTACGAAGGAACTGCACATTGAATCAAACTAAAAAGCGAATATTTGGCGAACTTGTAGTTACGTTCTTGGTATCATAGTTAAAAATTATTATCTATTGTGAACATTAAATAAAAATAATGTCTACAAATCTGGTCTGGATTACCCAGAGATCCGGATCAACGAGAGCCGGATAAACGAGATTTTACTGTACATCCACTTATCTATTAATGTTTTTTTTTATTCAATACATTCAAGTATGGGTGATTTCTGTTCCAGGGAAACTGGACTCCTGGAAAAAATGAGTCTTCCTGAATACTTTCCAGATGATTGGCACCTATTTATTGACAGATTAAAGGGAAGTTTGAAATGTGTCCTTCTACACAATGGGAAAAAATATGGCTCAATACCAATTGCTCATGAAACGAAAGAAATGAAAATGAAAGAATAATATGACACCATAGCTTTGGTCTTGAGAAGATAAAGTATCATGAACATCAATGAGTGTTTTATGTGGACTTAAATATGGTAAACTTTCTCCTTGGGCAGCAAAGTGGCTACATCAAATATCCTTGCATCCTGTGTCTCTGGGATAGCAGACACAAAACACACCACTTGGTTAGAATGGAATGAAAAGCTGAAATCTACGTTGAACAGGTAAACGAGATGCTAAACAGTTTCAGATCCCTTCGGTGTGACATGAGCATTAAGGTGCACTATTTACACAGCCGCTTAGACCATTTTCCTGAAAATTTAAGTGACACCACAGAGGAACAAGTTGAAAGATTTCACCAGGATATTAAAACTGTGGAGGACCGCTACCAAGAACGATGGGATACGCAAATGATGGCAGATTACTGCTGGAGTTTAGAAAGGGAATGTTCCAACATACATTCAAGAATGTCACGGAAAAGATGTTTCCGAAGTGTTCAGTGACTAGTTGGTTTCATCAATGATTTTTTCCTCTTTCTTGCTCTTTGTAATTAGATAAGTACTACTGCAATATTCTCTATGAATTTTAAGTTCTTTTACAATTAAAAAAAAATAATAAAAAATTCCGTGTTTAGTTTTTAATTTGACCTATGGATTTCACTTAAAATAGTGTAACTAATAGTGTTAAATAGGCTTTGCTATCCCAAATTCAGTGGCACTTCAGTGTATATTGAGCAGCATTCCATACTTCGTTAAGGTCATTGTCACATGAATGTTTGATGCGTTCAAATAAAATTTGTTAAAAATATGATTTTGTGTATTTCATCATATGTTCAGTTTTACAGCACCCGCTATAGACGATTTCTTGAACTATTTTTTTTTCATTTAATCCGCTTCCCCGTGTCTTGAAGAGTATGTATACAAAGTTTGAGGTTTATAGACTGAGTGTTTCAATATGCATAGAGGTCTGAATAGGAGCTTTTTAATTCTAGTCACCCGGTGTATAAATAAATAAATAAATATATATATATATATATATATATATATATATATATATATATATATAAATACATATATCTCTCTCTTTCTCTCTATATATATATACATATATTTATATTTATATATATATCTATCTATCTATATATATACATATATATATATATATATATATATATATATATATATATATATATATATATATATATATATATATATATATATATATACACTACTGGCCAAAAGTATTGCAAGTTTGAGAAATGGAACATTTTTTTCAAGAATAAGCCCCCAAAATAATATTCCTATATATACCGGGTGTCCCAAAAATGACCGACGATTTGAAAAATCAATTAAAGGAAAACGGAAGGTGATAGAAATGTACGGTTTGCTGCATTTTGCTTAGGTAACTAGGGAATTTATTCTCACATATTTTCAAAATTAGTTACAAAGCTCTTCAATAGATGTAGCTGTCATTCTGTACGCATTTCGTCCTTTCAGATCGGTATTATTTCTACATTCTAGCTTATGCTTTGAAAACAGTTTTTTTCGCTGGAACAGCGTATTTTTATTGTTTTGGAGTTTCATCATATGGACAACCGTTTTGTTTGAACGAGGCGCAGATTTCAAAGGAAATTCAATGTCAGAAATGGCCCGGCAAACAGTAGAATACAGGTACTATTCAAAAACTTTCAGCGTACTGGGAACGTCAATGACCACCGTGCTGGATATGTCGGCGCTCAAGCACAGAACTTTCAGAAGCGAATGCTGTAGTCGTTCAGCAGATCATCAAACAGCGACCCCGAGTTTCCGTTCGCCGTGTTACTTGTCAGACTGGACTCCGACGAATGACTATACACCGAATAATGCGTAAGAGCCTTCACCTGTTTCCTTACAAGATCCAGATTCGACATCCTCTCAGGGCCAATGCCGTTAATTTCACGCGAGACGATCGAAAAAGCTATGCTGATGAAGTTGGATGCCTGCGAAATCGATGTCGTAAACATTTGGTTCTCCGACGAATTAAATTTTTATTTTCTGGTTGGCTTCGTTAATAAGCAGAACTGGTGCATTTTGGGAACGGAAAATCCACATGTAGCCGTACCTTCATCTCTGCATCTACCAAAAGTCATGGTCTGGTCCGTCATTTCCTGTAGAGGACTTAGGCCTCCAGAGGACTTATTGGGACTTATTGGGCCCCTTTTTGGATACCAAACGATTACTGCAGCGAAATATCTGCACATCCTCCATGAATTTGTGGCCATTGAAAAAGGTTTGGAGGACGGTAGGAATAGTTCGTGGTTTATGCAAGACGATGCCCAGCCACATCGAACGGCTGCAGTATTCGATTTTCTTCGAGAAAATTTCGGTGATCGTGTCATTGTCCTTGTCTAAGAGAAGCATACGCAAAGCGGCATGGATTGGCCTCCTTATTCGCCAGATTTGACACCATACGATTTTTTTCTTTGGGAGTACTTGAAAGACCAGGTGTATCGTCACAATCCACAAACTGTAGATGAAATGGAAAAATACACATCTCTGCTGTTTATCACAACATTCAAACTGAAATGTTTGCAGGGGCGTCTGCGAATTTTGACCTCAGACTGCACCACGTTGTTGCTGCAAACGGTGGCTATTTTGAAAAAAATATTTTATAGTTTTTCCCAGTCATCAGCGCCATCTGTTGACGAACTTTGTAACTAATTTTGAAAATTGATGAGAATAAAACCCTTGATACCTAAGCAGAATGCAGCAAACCGTACATTTATATCGCCTTCCGTTTATCTTTAATTGATTTTTCAAATCGTCGGTCATTTTTAGGTCACCCGGTACATATATATAGCGGATCTAACTGAGCGGTTCTGGGGAACCGGTCAGTCTTCCGACTGCAAAAGGGGAGAAGAATGGGGTAAAAAAAGGGGTCTAGAAAGGGGAGCTGCAACCCATCGTCCATCGCTGGTGTCATCGCTTTTTAATAAAAAATCTTCTGTGATTGTGTGATTTTTGTTTCTATTGACTTGTATTCATATGTACACCTGACTGGGGTGCAGAAGTCACCAGCCCCAGGGACATTAGCCCCTCCCACCCACCCCCAAAAATTATATATATATATATATATATATATATATATATATATATACAGTGGACGCTCGTTAATTCGAACTCGGTTAATTCGAACTTTTTTCTAAGAATCTTTGAGTTCGAATTAACGAGCGTCCACTGTATACATATATATATATATATATATATATATATATATACATATATATGTAAATTAGGTTATCTTTGTGGTAGAATATGTTAAACAAAATTAAAAAGAGAAAGTACAAAGCTGTATAATTTTTTTGGGGGGGGCATTATTCTAAAGGCATCCCAATAACAAGATTAAATGGATGTGTTAATATCAAATTCAAGGATTTCTTTTTATCCTAAAAAGTAAATTTTTTTAGCAGAGCCTGGGAGTAGGGTTTTTCTACATTTTCTTCATAATGCATGTTTTATTTATTACATATTTTTGTATTTACATAATTCAGGACGTTCCTGTGCACTTTACTTACGGTTGTAAATAACTTATTCGAATAATTATTTAAAATGAAATAAAAGGAAACCGAAAAAGATCATTTATCTGTTTGAACTTAAAATTTTTAACTCTGTAATATTATGATTAAATTATTAATTCTAAATATTGCAAATATTTATTCTTTACTATAAACAGCGTATTAATTAAATCTTCAAAAGCAAAATATTTTGAGAAAATAATTATAACGATAAACAAAGGATTATAAATATATTTCTGTAAACAATTACTTGTAATTAATTTTATTAGGTATATTAAAAAGTGCTAGTTCTACAGAGTCTTAACCTGTGGTATTTATCAAAACGAAAACATATTTGCCGTCATCGACGAAAACAATGTACTGCAGTAACTAATTTGTAACCTCCAGAGAAAAATTATGTAATTAGATTAATAACTGCTACTGTTTTCTAAAGAAAATTATTTTTCTTTATTTTTTTATGTTACGAAATTAATGGCCTTTACAATAAATTATCCTCATATGCTACTCAGACTATTTCTTTTTTCATCAAACTGTCTTTTCAAAGAATTTTAAAGTATTTTCAGTGATATACTGTAGCATAAGATGCCTGTAAGTAAAATGTTTTAGGTTCCTGTGTAAACCCTGTTGGATTCGCTCCCCTCAATGTTAACCTTTCGAGAATATTTGTATTTGAAAAGTGTTGCCGGCATAGATTTTAAAAGATTTTAAAAAATTTACTTCGTAATAGAGGAAGAAAAATTATACTTTCCAGCATTTTACGTTCTTTTAAAAAAAATCACAAATAATATTTTTAAATTAAAATTTTTTGCGGATAAAATCTGGTATATTGTGTTTTAAATGCTGATAAATTCCTTTGGTGGACGAAATTTATAAAATGAATCCCGTTCAAAGGTGCAGAACAAATCAGGCTATCTGAAAATACCATTTCTATTTCATTATCAGGATTTATATAGCTGTAAATAGTAATTCTCTCCATAGGCTAATACTGAAGCGTAAGAATCCAATAGGGTTAGTGCACAGCATCTGTAAGTGCCTCATACAGGTTATTAAAAAATCTGATTGACATTTACACTCAAGAAACATTTGTATTGGATAACTTTTTTCTGTTATTCGCACCAGTTAATACATTTTCTAAAAGTTAATGGTTTTATTTCGTTTTGGAGTTTAAACGTTTCGTATTATTATGACGGTATATCACCTATTTTTATTGTATAAAACAGCGCTTCTTAAACCCTTTCATTTATGACCCCTTTTTCAGCATCGAGATTTTTTCGCGACCCCAGGAAATAAGGATATAAAAATAAATATTTTCTCAAAAATTATTTATTTCTTTGGTAAACAATATACATATGAAAAATAGTAATATATATATATTAAAAACAGTAGAAACAAAATAAAATATGTCTTAGATATTCGCGGCGGCCGACAAGAATTAATTTCATGTATCAGAATTAGATTTTCGGCCCCACGAAACTTCGCTTTGCGACCCCATTTCGGATCTTGAGACACAGTTTAAGAAAAGCTGGAATAAAATAAAGCTGATGTAGTGTAATTATGTACTAAAGAGCTCAATATCGTACAACCTAGTCGTTAGCATAAAAAAGGTTTCAGTGGATCATAGCAGCCTTTATATGTGAGCGAATTATGTCCCTTTATACCTACTTCCTTTCAATAACTGTCGATCTAACGCCGAATTATATTTGCTAATTAATGCAAGAATTGAATTATTTAACTGAGTGTCAAGTTATAATCTAGTATTATCTACATAAATTTTTATTACAACAAACATGCCCCCCATCACACACACACACACACACACCCCCATATATATATATATATATATATATATATATATATATATATATATATATATATATATATATATATATATATATATATATATATATATATATATATATATATATATATATATATATAAATATATATATATATATATATATATATATATATATATATATATATATATATATATATATATATATATATATATATATATATATATATATATATATATATATATATATATATATATATATGTATATACAGTCCGACCACAGTACGAAGAACCACGGTTGGCATAGTGCCAAGACGATTCTATTCACGCTTTAGGTAAGGCTGCTTAGGAAGGAGGGGGAAAAGGTCTTGTATTCTCTCGACATTCTTTAGAATCAGTTACTAACTGCGCTTGCTTGCTTTTTCCTCGTCTGTTATTTTGATTATTATATTAAAATTAATGCATCCTTTACCCAATACGACTGCTCGTAATAAGCCGTTCCGTAGTGATTGTAAACGTATAATACACAATGCAATTAAATTGTGTGATAAAGAAGCACTAGAAGGAAATGTTATTGTTCCAGTTTCGCAATCCCCAAAGAGAGATAGTAAAATGACCGGGATATCAATGTCCAGTGTAAAAAGAATACGTAGAGAGGCAAAGGGTGAAGAAACTCCAAAATTTGAATCTACGAGGAAACGTCAGAAAAAAAGAACCACCGAAAACGTAGCTTTAGATGATTTTGATTGTGATGTAATCCGAAAATATCCACTCCTTTAAAACTCCTATTTTTTAAATAGATTTGCTTCTTTATTTTTATTATTTTGAAATTATTATTCACATATTCGATCAAAAATGAAGTTTTAAAAAATAACTTTAAAATTGCGGACAAAAAGCAGTCCGAAATGCATTCCGTATTTCATAAACAAACACATCCGAAAATATGACGTTTTCCCCTATTTTCTAAGTAGACTAGCTTTTCTCGCGCATGCGCTACAGCTTCCAGGGACCTTGCTTCAGTGGTCGGACTATATATATATATATATATATATATATATATATATATATATATATATATATATATATATATATATATATATATATATATATATATATATGTATATGTATATGTATATATATATATATATATATATATATATATATATATATATATATATATATATATATATATATATATATATATATATATATATATATATGTATATATATATATATATGTGTATATATATATATATATATATATATATATATATATATATATATATATATATATATATATATATATATATATATATATATATATATATATACAACATTATTTTTCTATTAAATCAGAAGATATTTTAACGCATATATATATATTCTTTATTTAGGAATATATGAACACCTTTATTAGGAAAAAAATGCATGTTTGGGACAAGCGATGCACATAACGGTAAACGGTATCTCTCTTCTAAATAACTGCCCATAATAAGGAGCGATTCACCGTTCGTATTTAAAGAATAGTAAAAGCAATATGGTAAACTCACGCCATCTGCGGTGAGAAATATGAATCACATATTTTGCAATTATTAGTGTCTTGTGCAGCAAATACCCCGTTATCAGTGCATACTGTGTTACTGCTGATTAGTTTGATTTTATATTCAACATATTTCCGAATCTACATTATTTAGGTTTCCTCTCGTGGTATATCTGTCGGAATGAAATAATTCCCATAATGGTGTGATATTTTTCTAATTAATTCATTTTAACAATTTATCTTCTGTTTCCCATTTTTTCCGCCTCTTTCGATATCTACGGAAGCATTACAGGAATTGTATTTTTCCCCACATTAAAAGGCATTCTAGATATACCTCTTTAAGTAGATAGATGAAAAGATAAACTTTAAAATGAACCAGCGATTTTTGTCTTAACTTAATTATTGAATACTATGAACAGTTATTTACAATAACGGATTTAAGATGACCCCTAATTGGTTATATATCAGAAATTAATCACATAAATAACAAATTTAGAACACACAAAGCGGTTTTTCAAAGAAATTTGAAATTAGATCACAATTAGAGTATGTGAAGGCTCAGCTATCGATTTGAAAAGAATTTCTTGTGTTTAATAAAAAATTAAAGGAAAATAAACGTTCAAATTTTAAATTTCTTCACACAGAAAAAAAAGCTGTTCTTTGAACCCACTTCTCCGAGTTCAAATCCACTGCACAGTGGAACTCACTTTTGGTGAGTCGTACAACCCATGTGGGAAAGTGGGTTCTAGAACCCAGATCCTAAGCGGGTTGATTTACCCGCCACCAACCCACTAAAATGGGTTATACGACTCACTTTAAAGTGTGTCGAAAAAACACACCAACATGAGTAGACAAACTCCTCTTTCGAGTTCAATATCTCACTATATTTTGTGTTATAAAACCCGGAACTAATGAGTTCATTTAAGTAAATGAGTTTACGTTATAGTACTCAAAATGTTGCCTATTCCCATCCCGTCTTTAAATTAAGCGATTTTATGCTAGTAATTCATTATTCATTGTTTTGTGTATTTATTATTTCTATTCCCTCACATACTTTCTAATAAGAGAAAAAAAAACTGCACTATACACCCATATTTGGAATATAATTTGTATTAAAATTTAAGGATTTTTTTAAAGTTTAAGTCTCATAAAAACAAAGCTAAATAATTGTTATAAAATCTTGCAAACTTATATCATAAGTGATGAAAGGCTGCCTAAAAGTATATTTAAAATGTTAATCAAGCATCCATTATTTTTTTGTAAATCAGTTTCATTCACAGGAGTAACTGAGAAGAAAAAGAAGCTCCAAATAAAAAAATAAAAAAAAAAATAAGCTGAGATTTAGTTGGGTGCTTCTATATACCAGTAAAATAAAATTTACAGGAAACTTATGAATATTATAATGTATAGAACCTTAAAATTTTGTAGGTCAAAACGTTTTCCTTTACAACTTTTAGTTTCCTTAAACTGAGATACAAATATTTTATCAAGAAAGTTTCAGATCTTAGCTTTAACTCAAAAAAGATATTCACAAGATAATTTTTTTTAAAACTGAAACAAAATATTAATTACATTGATTTTAGTAATATATATTTGTAATTGTTATACCATGATCCCCACACAACTGATTTAGAAACAATTACAGTATCTCAAATTGTAACATTTAAGATTCTGAGGAAATATAGATAATCATTTTCTAACACACAAGCTTTTTTAAAGGTATATTCGACCAAATGCTCGATTAATACTTACATGGTTTGTAAACTTCTTAATTATATGTTAATATACTTACCCAGTTGCTCTAAACAATACATCTCATGGTACGAAAATTTTATAAAGTACTAATATATTTGTTATAAATATACTTTTCTACAAAGAAATTAAATAATTCATGCATAATGCATTCACAATTCCTGCTAAATCAGTTGACTTCAATTGAACACTTTGATGAAAAAGCATGCGAACTCACATTTAAATAAAAAACATACCAGCAAACAAAATTACAAATACAGAGAAACTTTATTTACAAATAAATATACAAATTTTTCTGTGTAAATACCCTAGGCTCAATTTTACATCATTAGAATATCAACATTAACCAATGCATTTCAAATCAAAGGGTGAATTAATATAAATCATATCCTAAATCTTGGGCTGTAAAGATTTAGTTTTGTTCAGTTATGTTGACTGTAGCATTATTTTGGCTGCAATGGAGGATTATTCACCTGAAATATAAAAAAAAAATTCATAAATGTTATGCATTTCAGTATCAAAGTTGATTTTAATTTTCATGTAATTACACTTTTGAAGTGCTCACTAATAGGTTCAACATTAATGGATATTGTTTGGCTCAATTTTTACTGCAATATTTAAAAAATCGACACATTAGGATTTTAAACTTTGAAATAGCACCCAGCAAGAAATTGCCTTTTGTCATTACCTTTCCATAACAAAATTTTAACTGCAGTTGCAGCACAGAAAACTGATTCTCCATGTTGCAGGAAAGTTTTTGCTATATTAAGAGACTACTACACAGATAAATCTTAATATCTGTGTTATTACTATCATTATTTTAAGGATGAATCTCATACAGTTACAACTAATACATTTATTTCAAAATATGTATTGTCTAAAGTTTAGAATTATTGATATTAAAGATAAACTTATTTTAATGCATGAATTTGTATTAGAAAGAAATGCAAAATACAGTTACTTCAGCATATGTTTCAAATGCAGCAAAAAATAATTTTAAATAAAAGATCCTCATTGTTACCATTTCAAGATCCTCTTTGGTTAATTATTAGAATCTCAGGCAGGTCAAAAGGAGTTTCTTTGATTTTAATATCTGAAAATAGACAGCAAGACTTTAAAAAATTCATTTGTGATGAAGAAATTTGCTTAATTGATTCTAGACTAAGTGCCTAAATTAACAGGAAAAAAATGCTTTGATTAATCTTAAAAACTAATTGATATTTAGCAACATTTTATACATGTTCACATTTATCCAATACTTATGATTAAGTATTTAAAAATTAATTAAAAAAGGATGATTAAGAGCTTAAGGCATTTACACATGCAAACTTGCTTAGGAAAAGTAAAAAGTTAAGTTTTTAACAAATATTCAATTATGTCTTAAATAAAAATGATATAAATTTTATTCTTAACCTGTATTCACATTTTTTTCAAACAAAAAAGGGACCTTGTTTAACACATTAATATTTCCAATAGTCAGAAATCCTAATAAACTCATGGTAAGATTTGTATTTTTTTGATTCTTTTAAGAATGCAGGACCATATCTCTTCAGACCATTAAGAAACTATTCTATATTTCTCCCTACCTTCTTTCAAATGCTGCCCAATTTTGAAAAATACAAATAGTATGCCATAGATATCTCCAGATTAAAATTCATGAACTTTTAACCTCTTTATCAGACATTCATACTAATTACAGCAAACGAAATTTAAAAAATATATATGCTACCAGAATATATTTCAACTGAAACAAGATAAACAAGAGAACTGAACAAGAGAACTGAAACAAGAAAATTGAAGGAGAACCTCTCATTTCGTACCAAAAATAAAATTATTAATGCAACCTCAAAAAAGTAATCTCTAAATTTACAACATTTTCAGATCAAATACAGTAAAATTACCCTGAATTACTTTTGGGATAGTTATGAAAAGCTTATGAAAATTTTAATTATAGACTCTACTTAGGTATAAAATAAAACATTTTTATTCTACTCAAAATTTTATTAGCTGAATACAAAAATTGCATATTTTTCATACATTACATACTGCTAAATCTTCCATACCATACTTATTTAGATATATATATATATATATATATATATATATATATATATATATATATATATATATATATATATATATATATATAAACAATAGATAGATATATAGATAGATAGAAAGATAAAAATTACTGAATATTGCATAGTAAAACAAGTGAATAAAAATGCTATCATTATAAACAGGTGAATTATACTGTCACCTTCTTTAACAATTGTTTAAGGTCAATAATTAAGTAATATCCATGGATATTTTAATTAATAACAAACAGAAAAATAATCTACGCTATATATGCATAAAAAATCATAAAACAATATGCCAATTGAATATGTAAAATTTGACAACAGAAATCTATGTTTTCATCTAATAAAATAGATATACTTCTATATCAGGGATAACATTTCTGTATGGTACAATTTTTCATTTATTGATTAAATATGATAAATCAAATATTATTATTTAAAATAAATAATAGAGGAGGAAAGATGTTTTTGTCTTGAGATTTGAACTTTAGATATGTACTATCTTTTCAGTACTTTTAACAACTTAAATGATTGATATCTGATCAATAGCATGCTATGCAATTAATAAAATAAAAATAAAAATACAAGAAATAAATGTAAAATACGACTATATGCATGTAAGAAGAGCACAAATTCTAACAAGATTGTGAGAATCGAAATAAACATCTAGGATGTACAGTCATTTTAAACTGCCAAAGATAATTACGGAAGTAAAACACTTGTAACACTAGATAAACTATAGATAGATAAAACATACTAATTATATATATATTTACATACAGTAAGCATGAGAACTTAAGTTTTTATTTCTACTGTCACAAATAACAATTAAATTGAAAGAAAATATACCAAATAAGGTTAGACTCATTGATATAGATGGTTTCATTAGTAAAAGTTTTAAATATCAAAACTGTGCTCACCTTAGAAACTAAGTAAAGAAATGGCCAGTTGAATCATCCGTCGGCATCCTGGTAAGGCTTTGTCCTGAAAACTATGTACTCAAAAATCCTGGCACACTATAAGCTGTAGTATGTTATGTTGCTACAATTAAAAACACGTGCGGGCTGCTTGGGCGGGAAAAAAAATACCGAACGGGAAATGACCATTTCCTGTCAGGACTTTCGCGAGCAGATGTGAAATACTTTTCAGTTCAGGAGCTTTAGGAAGTATAATGAGAACTACAATCCATAGGCCGAACCCTGCAGTGTAAAATATTTTTTCCCATGAATTTGGGATGTTTAATGATTCTTTTAGAACGGACTCAAGTGATAGAATAACAACTTAAGATATAATTACGATTTTCTAACTGTACGAGCTGATAAACTAATTATTATCAGAGTTGCAAAATGCAGATTAAAAAAAACCCGAGAAATCATTTTAGACTGTTATTAACCACAAACGTCGAATTATTTTGGTGTACGACGCTATTAGTTGCTAGATTTTTAGTCTGAAAATAAAAATAAAAACAACGTGTCACACAAAAAAAGAAAAAAACGCATTGAGAAACAATATTTTTTTGTAAAACATTCATTTCTTTACCATAATCAGTTTCAGTATCGCAAAGGCTGTAGTGTAAAAATACTGACTATGTGTGTGAAAGTAAGTAAATATAACTTTGGTAGCTGTGCAATGGAGATTTATTCTATACTAATAAATTTTACATGATTTTTAATAAGTAGTGTCCCATAATAAGTGTGACTTCATTTATTTTTAACTATTATTATCAATAGTATTTGTTTCAACGAGGGCAAATCGTAAGCTATTAAGCAAACCATTCGAAAATTAAGGAGCAAAATATGAAAACGCAAACCTGCAAATCCAAGTCTTTTATCTTTGGACCTGTAAGTGTGCACACAGATCGAGACATACCAAATTAATAACATACACTCAAGAACATTAGTATCTTTTCTTTAAAAAAATGTTACTCTTGATACAAAATTTCTTTGGAACATATAATTGCTTTGTGCTTTTATGACATTATTATTTTTTTTTAATTTTTATTTTTTAATTTTAATTTAATTTTTTTTAAAGCTGGGATTTAAATATTTCTCTATTATTAAATGAAAATATTTCTACTCAAAGGTAAAATTTTCTAACTTGAGAACTAAAAATTATAAACAAAAAATTGATTTGGAATACGATACAAGAATTTTTGTTATTCTCGTTAAAAAATTAAGACATTGTATACCAAAAATTAATTTCTTTTCCAATAAAATATAGTGGATAAAATTTTAAGTAATGCTAAAAATTTTCATTCCAAATGAACTCCATTTCAACCTTTTAAGTTGCATAATATTTACGTTTTAATACCTGAATATGGTTCTCCAATTCAATAAACTCACTATAAAAGACTTACGACATGTGCGTTATTTAAACCCCTTGTTTCGATAACCCAGTAACAATAACTCAGTAGTATTTTTAACTCACTTACATCCGCGTCCAAAAACACGGGTAGTGGTTTGTTTAGCTCACGTCTCACAATAACCTACACGAAGTGGGTTGCAGAACCCACTTATTCCGGCGACTGACCGACTTTTTTTTCTCTGTGTTCTCTGAGTTAAAAAAAGTAAGAGTACATGCGGTAATCAATGATTAATTTCGTCTACATACATTTTAAAACAGAATTTTTTAATTTTTTTCTTTGTAGGTTATGTATATTCGAGCTGTAAGTTATATCTATCATTATTTTTGTATATTTTTGTATACTTTGGACTTGCGAAAAATGATACAAAATTGGCTAAGTTTTCATAATTTTTAACAAAATAACCAGTGAGGCAAAATTGTCTCTTAAAATATTTATAAAAACAGCATGATTCATTATGCTGTATTTTTTTTCTCTTTTTATTTATATTATGTTAATTTTTCTCGTTGTATAATTCCTGAATACTACTCAAACATGAATTCTATTGTTATTCAATTTAAAAATAATCATAAAATTTCTGGACTGTTAGAAAACACATAAGTTGTTGTAACAAAAACGTCATATTAATATAAATTGTGTAAATTAATTAAGAAATATTAATTAAGTAAAATGTCGTTTTCCTATTTTTACAATTAACATGTGTCAAAGTGCATGATAACGGATGTTAATTTTAATTTATTAACAATAAACACACTTTAATTTAAATAAAACATTTGGTTTAATATATTGACGTAGATTCTTTTAACTAACTTCTTCTTCAATGTTTATCATCAACAACTAATTAAAAAAAAAAAATCACAAAACGTTTCTCATGAAACCTTTTGTATTTTTTTTTACCTCGGATATCTCTCAGCTTGTAGATGAAGAAGGTTTATACTAACGTATGTAGAAATTGCAAGTTTTTATCTCAAAGAAGTTTTGAAATATCATGCTCAGAAAATCATATTTTGAGATAAAAGCTTTTAAAGTTAAAATTTTATATGAAAATCACCGTTTGGATGTTCACAATTGATTTACTATCCTCTGATGTAATTCCCATATCCGCAAAAGAGTGGTACCAAATTGTTCAGAACATATTCGGGTTTCAATTAATCAAAAAAAAATTCTACTTTGACCATTTTTAAGGTGTACTGTCCTCTTAACTCGATAGCATTTATCCTTATTTCAGTGAGACTTGTTTTATTTTGTATCTACGTATTATATTAACGATACTGTGCTGTTAATATACAATGTCGCACCATATTTTCTATACCATATTACACAAAACCCAATTCAAAGTATTATTATATTACACGGTCATAAAACAAATTGGAATTTTAGTTAATATTGTTGTCGTTAATTTACTGAGCTATATGTATTCAACAATGGCCGAATAGAAGATAATGGAATTCGTTAGTAGAATATGTGGGTAGAAACGAATCGAGTCTCACTGTTAGCCTGGATGTTTGTAACCGTTCAGAATAGACTATAAGCAGTAGGTACCGGTTCTATTAACCCTTTCATAGTGAATAGTGAACATAGCGATAACAACCAAACCTACATATGATATGGTTAAAGGCAAAGTGTTGTAGTCAGTAAGTCAAGTGGTGTAAGTCCAAAGCATTTTACAGCAAAAACTACAAAAAATCCCACAATAAATTCTACAAATTTTAATTCATAATAATTATTATAATATTGAAAATAATAATTATTTGCAATTTCACTATAAATTGAACATGGAGATTAGATTTTCGTCCTCAAATAAAAAAATTGAAAATGTGACTTACTCTACTTTGCTTTTTACCTCCTTATATTCAAAGTCTTTATTTATGTTAATTTACCCATTGTAGTTTTGTGTTATTCATTTGAAAGTTTGACAATTTCATTAGATAATTAGTCTTTTTAAAACGCACAGGTACGCTTGTTCACTTTATTTATAATATGTTAATTTCAGCTAAAGTATCAAAAATTCTATATACCAAATACAATCTATCTGTTTCTCTATACATGTTCATTAAATGGTAAAATTACCTTTTACTGTGCTATATGGAAAGCAGAGTGTTTAATATTATATAAAGGTACAAATTATCCCTCTTTCCAGGGTAAAACTTTAATATATATATATATATCATCTAGCCAATTTTGCCCAAAATGAAAATTTTAATTTAGTTTGAAGAAGAAATGACTTTCAAGTTAATGGGATAAGATTCCATTTCAGTCGTTTTTCGAATACGTTAATAGCTTTCGAAACGTTGACATTAATGTGTTTATAAAAGCCGAATCGTTATCACGAAATAAATATGCATATATTATATATCATGAAATGTTAATATTTTATATGCACTTTCCTTCTTGCTTTGGCATTATATTTTTTTATCATACATTTCTGAGACTCCAGTGGTAAATGATAATTTCAGAGATCCCTGAATACTGACTTCTCTTTGACTGCGCCTCAAAGTTTCAGACTTAACTACTTTATAATATCTCTTTGAATTATCAAAGTTCATTTTTCTGAAAGAGGTTCTAAAATTATTCAATGTTGCACCAACATTAATTATATATGCAGATAAGTTGATATAAAAATAAAGACGAGGGGAATGTGTCTTTTTTTTTAAGAAACTTTGGAAGTTTTCTCTAATATTGAAGAATGTGCGCAAAAAAAAAAGAAGTTTTCTTTAGGAGTTATCAGTATTTTAGATGACTTAGAGAAGTGCGTTTCAAAATATCATCGGAATGCACTACTGATCATGAATTCTTTATAATATGAACTCTCTGAAATATAAAAAGTAGTTGGAAGAATATCCCGTTTCAACAAAATTAACGTTTTCTCTTAAAGAAAACAGTTTCAGGAGATGTGAAAAGGGTTTCTTGCATTTGAAATACTTTTGCAAAAAATATTCTTTCAACTGGAATAAATATGAGAAATTCATCACGTAAAAAAAAATTGGAACACACAAAGCGGTTTTTCCAAGAAAATAGAAATTAAATCACAATTACAGTATATGAAGACTCACCTATCAATTTGAAAATAGTTTCTTGTGTTTAACAAATAATGCAAAATTATAGGAGAATAAATGTTCAAACTTTTTACTTCTCCTCTGAGTTAAAAAAAGTAAGAGTATGTACATGCATTTTGAAACAGAATTTTTTTATTTTCTCTGCAGGTTAAGTATATATAAAATTTCATGCTGTAAGTTATATTCATCATTATTTTTATAAAGGAAATTGGTAATATTGCACACACACACACACATACATATATATATATATATATATATATATATATATATATATATATATATATATATATATATATATATATATATATATATATATATATATATATATATATATATATATATATATATAGGGTAACTCTGGGATAGATAGCCATAGAGGAGAGATGGCCAATCTTCATATTTCCAAAACTTCATCATATATGGCAATTTAACCTTTTTTCGTAGGAAATGTTCAACGAGTTCCTTCATTGCGAGGTACAGCTATGTTTTTCAATTATAAAAAGTAAGTGAAATTTTAATGTTTATTTAATTTAGTGGTTGAATATTTTTGTGAGTTAGGTATCTGAATGTTTTGCAATACGCACGTTACATTTTTTTTTACTTTACGGACTTTTAAGGGACGTATATTATCTAATCTTTGCTTCTAAGCCTAAAACAAAGACGTACAATGGCGGAGTGACACTTTAAATTGGGTGGCCATCAGTCCTTCAATTTCAGGATAGATGGCCACTTATAATCGAGGCGAGATGACCACCATTAATCAATATTCCAATACTATACGGAGTGAGGATTTTAACTAAATATAATTATATTTAAAATAATTAAATAACTGTTGTGTTTATAATTATAATAACGGATATAAATGTTTCAATTTTAACTAATAAAAATATTTCAATAATAATAATAATATAATATGCCGAACGATGTTTATTTTCCAGTTTGTCAAGATGCCGAATAAATACATAAGAAAGCCTCATTCAAACCGAGGGACCTGGAGTCAAAATGATTTGTCTAAGGCAATGGAGGCTCTGCAAATGGGATCATATTCAGTAAAAGGAGCGTCTGTAGCATTTCACATTCCACGCAAGACTTTGGAGCCGCGATTGAAGACCAATAATTCCAATAAAGGCAGCATGGGTCCTAGTCCGATGTTTGGAAAATGAAACGAAGGAAGTTTAGTAAAATACATTAAACGAATACTGGAACAAGGATTCCCATTTACTCGAGATGATGTGAGAATTCTCGCTTTTGAATTTGCCAAAAAACTGGATATAAAGCACCGTTTTAATGATACAAGTGAGAAAAAAGAAAAACACGGCACTTCCAGTAGCGAAGAAGATGAAATACATTTGAAATTATCAGATTCTACAGATTCCGAGGGAATAGAATTTGAAGCGGATCACTGTGTTGGTTGTGGAGAAGAATACAGAACCACAACCAGAACGGATGACTGGATAAAATGCATAAGGTGCATGAAGTGGTTCCCTGAAACGTGTACAAACTATCAAGACCTTTGCCAAAAATGTGGTAAAATTTTACGAAATTTGAAGCGTTGAATTTATACTTCAAATGTTGTTTATTCGAATTTTATTGGCTCATTTTCCGTGATATAATTGCATCTTTACAAATTGCTATATGTTTTTCATGATTAACTATATGAAATGTGTATTCTTTTGCTATTTTAACTTCCCTTTTTCTTTCTTGCATTCGATGGCCATCTCTCCTCGGCTTGAAGGAGAGATAGCCATCTGCCATTCTAATTTCAAACTATGTTTCACACTTTTTGTACTCAATGTGTAATTATTTTTTGCCCAAAATATGATGAGTATATGTATAAGAATTTTAAATATCCATAAATATTTCTTATGTCTTGTGTTTGCATTCTAAGAATTTTTATTTCAATCTTTAAAATCTATGGCCATCTATCCTAGAATAACCCTATATATATATATATATAGACTAAAAAAACATTTTTTTTCTTGCTAATGCGGCAGACGATTGGACATTATCAAAAAAATATTAAAATACAATAAAATATATTATGTTCCTCAAACTGTACTATATTAACTGTACTATATTCTTTAGTATGTCCTATTACATTTAATTAGAATATTTTCTTCTCCATTATTTTGTCTATAAAATATGACTTATGATTTTTTTATAAATATATTTTTTTTATTTTTTTTACATCAATTGTATACATTGATCGTCGTATTTATTATAAATAAATATATATATATATATATATATATATATATATATATATATATATATATATATATATATATATATATATATATATATATATATATGTATATATATATATATATATATATATATATATATATATATATGTATATATATATATATATATATATATATATATATATATATATATATATATATATATATATATATATATATATATATATATATATATATATATATATATATATATATATATATAATTGTCTTTTACTTTGCTGTATGGATACAAAGTATGTTTGATATTATATGAAGGTACCACTTATCTGTTGTTTTAGGATGAAGCTTCATTATAAATCAAATAGCGAATTTTGCCCCAAGTGGAAAGTTTAATTTATTTTGAAAAAAAAATGACTCTAAAGTTAATGGGATAAAATTCCATTTCAGTCGTTTTTTGAATACATTAATAGCTTTGAAACGTAAACATTAATCTGTTTATCTACGCCGACTCGTGATCACGAAATAAATATGCATATATTATCTAACGCCAAATGTTAATGTTTAATCTGATCTTTCCCTCTAAGCTTGCCATCTTTTTTCTGCTTTCCATAATAGATGTGAGATACTCCAACGGTAAATGATAATTTCAGTGATCCATGAATACTTACATCTCTTTGCCTGTTACTTAAAGTTTCAGACTTTAACTACTTTATAATATCTCTTTGAATTATCCAAGATCATTTCTCAGAAGAAAGTTCTGAAATTATTCAATATTGCGCTAACATTAATTTTATATACTGATACAGCAATATAAAAAAAAAGAGGGTATATGGTATTTTATTAAGAACCTTTGGCAGTTTGCTCTAATTCTGAAGAATGTATGAAAAAAAAGAAAGAACTTTGCGTTGGAACCTATGGGAATTGCAGATGACTTACAGTTTTGCGTTTCAAAATATTATTGGGATGCACTTCTAGCCATTAATTCTTTATAACATGGACTTCAGAAATACAAAGTATTCTAGAGAGTATGCCATTTGGACAAAACTGACTATATATTCTCGGGAAAAAAATAGTTACAGGCTCGTGAAATGTCTTTCATACCTTTGAAATACATTTGAAGCAACGTCCTGTCAAATGAAATACTTACAATAAAAATCTCACCAAAATAACAAATTTATATTGCACAAAGCAATTTTTCAAGAAAAATTAACATTAAATCTCTATTACAATATATGGAGAGGCTCACCTATCCATTTGAAAATGATTTTCTGTGTTTAGTAAGTAATGTCAATCTAGATGAAATTAAATTTCAAACACTTCTTTTTAAAAAATAATAATAATAATAAATTTTTGTGTCGTTAAAGCAGCACCAGTTTGAATGAATACATTCTGTAATATAAAACCCAAGTTTGTGTACAGACGTTTAATTTTTTTTTTCTGGGTTGTATTTATGTCCAAAATCCATGCTTACATTTATGAAATATGTTCATCAATTATGATTATGTTTATAAAACAGAAAACAAACAGAAAAACTTCATAAAAAGATAATTTAATAAAATTGTAAGAATACTGTACAGATGCTATCTTTAGGTATTATAAAATAAAATTTTATAAAATATATTTGCACCAAAATGTGCCATGTACTTGTTGATATAGATAATATATTAAAAATATTTAAATATCCCTTATGTAAACATACAGAATTATTATTTTTTCAATTTTAGTGGAATTTTAAAAAAATGTCATCTCTCTTAAAATACCATCTTTGACATAATATAGAATATACGTTTAATTTTCTTCCTTTGTGCACACAAATTTTCTTCTGAAAACGTAAAACGAAACCTTCTCATTAAAATTTTTAGAATATTAAAAAAAATACCAGTGAAAATTATTTTTTCCCAAAAAAAGATTAAAGTTTCAGTAATCCCTAAGTAAACTAGATTTTATAAACAGAACATGGCACAAATGTTAAAACACAGTGAAAAAAAATATTATTTTGTCTTGAGGATTTAAAGGTTATGAAAGACTGCGAATTGTTATTAAGTATAATGCAAAAAAACAAACATTTTTCAGTAACAGAATACATTAATCTGTGCATAAGAAATGATTCCCACGACTCTTTCAGAAATTAGTTTCATCTTGTGTGAAGGATTAAAATTTCAAAAAAAGAAAATCAGTTATTTAAAGAGTGTTGGAATTCCATTTAATCCCTCTTAAACGTAACGATTAAAAATAAGGAGTGATTTAACAGTTCTTTAAAATATATGTATTTTTTTTTACGGTAATTAAGTGAAAGCACTTAACAATATCCGTAAATTATGTGCTATCACGTTTTAAGCAAAAATAATTTCCTATAGAATGTATAACCATAGTATACTTTTCAACATTTACATTTCTGATTTCTCGAAGATTTAAATTTCTGAACCGAGTATAAAATTAAATTAAAGCAACAGGATATAAATGAACAAAGATAATATCAATAATAATCATTACCATAGTGCAAATTACAGTTACATTAACATTTAAAATTTGCGCGATCGTACATGAGCTACATTTATCATTAAGAAAATCTCTTTTCAATGTTAGCCTAGAATCCATCTTTTACTTTTGAGATATACTGAAGCTTTAAATTTCTGAACCGAGTATAAAATTAAATTAAAGCAACATGATATAAATGAACAAAGATAATATCAAGAATAATCATTACCATAGTGCAAATTACAGTCAAATTAACATTTCAAATTTGCGCGATCGTACATGAGCTACATTTATCATTACGAAAAACTCTTTTCAGTGTTTGCGAGAATCCACCTTTTACTTTGGAATTATACCGAAGCTTTAAATTTCTGAACCAAATATAAAATTAAATTAAAGCAACAGGAAATAAATGAACAGAGATAATATCAAGAATAATCATTTCCATAGTGCAAATTACAGTTATATGAACATTTAAAATTTGCGCGCTCGTACATGAGCTACATTTATCATTACGAAAAACCCTTTTCAGTGTTAGCGGGAATCCATATTTTACTTTTGAGATATATTGAAGTTCTTTATTTCTGAAGTGATTATTAAATTCTGTTAAAGTAACAGGAACCAAATTAACAAAAATAATGTAAAAAAAATATCTATTGTCATACTATAAATTACTGTCAGATGAGCATTTAAAATTTTCGTAATCTTTCAAGAGCTAAATTTGTAGATACGAAAACCTTTTTTTCAGTTTTGGCGAGAAAAATTAAAACCTACTAATGTTAATCATTAAACATACTAAAGGCATACAACAAGGTACGTTATAAGACAAATAGTCAGAAATCTTTAGAGTTTTGTGAATATCTTATTTTTTTTGGAGGGGGGGAAACTTAGTCCCTGTTTATCTTTCCTTCTACCTACATCCCTCATGTTATATCTGCTTCCCACCGCACAATCGTGAATTAAGCTAGCTGTAGCATATCAATCACAAATATATAATTCCGACACTTAACATTTACACTATAATTAATCAACTTACAATCTGATCGCAATAATTCAAAACTATTACACCGTAGCTCATACGTGAGCACCTCGCAATCCGATATATGTACGTACTTAAATGTGTCGCATTGATTTTACTAACTGTCGAATAACGAACCTTTTTTTTCATCACACCATAAGTTTTTCTAGGTAAATCAAATAAATATAATATCATTGTAATTTATCTTCATTTCACTTAAAAGTTTACTTTGTATTAATTAATCGTTATTCCTAATCTTTTCAAATAATTTTCTAATTGTTTATTTATTTTTTCACGGTTCCCACTTTGTTTCACTAAATGGCGAATCCGCTATTTCGTTCAAAATGCCCGCCATGTTTTTTTTTTTTTTTTTTTTTTTTTTTTTTTTGGGGGGGGGGGATTTCAGGAAGAAAGGCTGGACCTAAGCGTGAGTGACAGCTTCCTAGTCCAATAAAAGACAGCGAGGCAAGAAAAGACAAGGAGGCCGGAAGTGTTTCGATATTTCTTTTTTCCCCGTGGAATTCTGCAATCAACTCGTTACGATTTGTATGACCCTGAAGAGGGCCTTTTTATTCTTTTGCTGAGGGCCACCTATCCTAATCTTGTGAATTGATCTTCCTGTCTCTTATCTTAAAATTAACTATATTAAATTATTCTCTTATTCTTGCTACCAATTGATCTACTTACTCTTAAATTTCCCTCACCCTTCAACTTATGAAGGTGTCAAACTTTAAATGTAGTACTTTGATAGTAATTATACTCTTAATTAATGTACCTAGCCTTTAAATTTTAACTATTGAGCATATTACCATTGATTACATTACATCTTGCGTACAGGAGTTAAAACCTGATGATCAAGAAACTCCAGTCATCACTCAATTCTGCTCAGAGGGGAGTTGGCATCATTATCTTTGGAGAGACAGAGGAGAAGGGACGGAAACGTTTTCCCTCGCGGTGACGCTGAAATGCTTAAAATTCGAAGATACATCGACGGGTTGTGAGAATCCGAACAACCTCCGTGCAGATGCGCTCCACATCTTATATAGAGCATATAGATTGGTGCAGAGTTCTCTGCCTCCAGACCCCCGACTCCTGTCATCACATTAGTCACGGTAACATTAGACACGGTATTTAGAACCACCCCCATTCCCGACCGCAAGGTTTCTTTGATGTGGTGTCTCCCCCGACCCCGCTCGACACCATTTGACCCGCTGACCCCCCACCCTTTCTTTGATGGACCGCCAGAGGAGGCGATCCACGCATAGTACAGAGTACAGAGTGAACATAAATCACCGGATTCCCCAAGGCACAGGCAGAGAACTCTGCACCAATGTATATGCACCATTACATAATATCTTCTACCTATCGTTCTGAATTCCCGTCACTGTTCTCTGTTCTTCCCCCGGCCAGACGATATCCCGAGAACATCACGAATTTTTATCTATTAGTAGCTTTGTTTCCCACAACATGCCAGCACAGTGCCTGGAGGAAACCTCGTCTTCTACGACTTCGGCCTTTCGACCAAGCTCCATAACAGTATAGATTTTGTGATTCGGGTGATAATTTTTTCTTCCTTTTTAATTATTATTACCTTGTCTGCCTTTCTTTTATTCTGCTAAAGAGAAGCCTTCCCTCTATGGTCAATTTGATAATGGCTGTGGTGATTATTACTATTTTCTTGTTTTTTGCATTATATGATCAGGGATTTTGTGATTACTATATTTGCTAAGCCAATATAAATTCAGCAGGCTAGAATTCCCTGCAATTTTTTTCCTTTGCTTGTAGAGATAATTTCATTTTTGCTAGGACATACATATTTCTCCATAACAGTACAGATTTTCTGATTCGTGTGATAATTTTTTCTTCCTTTTTTATTATTATTAAATTTTCTGCCTTTCTTTTATTCCGCTAAAGAGAAGCCTTCCCTCTATGGTTAATTTGATAATGGCTGTGGTGATTTTTACTATTTTCTTGTTTTTTGCATTATATAATCAGGGATTTTGTGATTACTATATTTGCTAAGCCAATATAAATTCAGCAGGCTAGAATTCCCTGCAATTTTTTTTCCTTTGCTTGCAGAGATAATTTCATTTTTGCTAGGACATACATATTTCTCCATAACAATATAGATTTTGTGATTCGGGTGATAATTTTTTCTTCCTTTTTTATTATTATTACATTTTCTGCCTTTCTTTTATTCCGCTAAAGAGAAGCCTTCCCTCTATATTTAATTTGATAATGGTTGTGGTGATTATTACTATTTTCTTATTTTTTGCATTATATAATCAGGGATTTTGTGATTACTATATTTGCTAAGCCAATATAAATTCAGCAGGCTAGAATTCCCTGCAATTTTTTTTTTCCTTTGCTTTTACAGATAATTTCATTTTTGCTAGGACATACATTTTTTTCAATGAATGTTCATAGTAGAGTCAATTAATTCTTTTTTAAATGATTTGATAGTTATAAAAAGGATGTTAATAAATATGTGTAGTTGTAATTAATAGCGTTTGTCAAATTAATTCACACAATGGACATATATTGAGCAGAAGCAACCAATATATGTCCTTTCTTTTATTCCGCTAAAGAGAAGCCTTCCCTCTATGGTCAATTTGATAATGGCTGTGGTGATTATTACGATTTTCTTGTTTTTTGCATTATATAATCAGGGATTTTGTGATTACTATATTTGCTAAGCCAATATAAATTCAGCAGGCTAGAATTCCCTGGAATTTTTTCCCTTTGCTTGTAGAGATAATTTCATTTTTGCTAGGACATACATATTTCTCCATAACAGTACAGATTTTGTGATTCGGGTGATAATTTTTTCTTCCTTTTTTATTATTATTACATTTTCTGCCTTTCTTTTATTCCGCTAAAGAGAAGCCTTCCCTCTATGGTTAATTTGATAATGGTTGTGCTGATTATTACTATTTTCTTATTTTTTGCATTATATAATCAGGGATTTTGTGATTACTATATTTGCTAAGCCAATATAAATTCAGCAGGCTAGAATTCCCTGCAATTTTTTTTCCTTTGCTTGTACAGATAATTTCATTTTTGCGAGGACATACATTTTTTTCAATGAATGTTCATAGTAGATTCAATTCATTGTTTTTCTAAATTATTTGATACTTATAAAAATAATGTTAATAAATGTGTGTAATTGTAATTAATAGTGTTTGTCAAATTAATTCACACAATGGACATATATTGAGCAGAAG
>OU015502.1:105474724-105486985 GCA_907164885.2 Dolomedes plantarius
TAACCTTCCAGCACACGCGTCTGCGCAAATTTTACGACAAATTCGGCTTTTAATGCACTTTTTTGGCATATCGCAGCTGAGACATCTGGAGGTCATTCCTATTCCTCCTTTTAGCCCTTCCTCACATCACGGAATGTGCCAACAGGAAATCACATGACAATTTTTATTGTTAACCGGGCTTTTGTGCTGTATGGTTGCTTGTTCGTAAAATTTACGACACGCGCGTGGTCATGGGCGAAAATTCGGAAAATATTTTTTCCCACGAAATTTGTAATTTTGTGTTAATAATTGACGTGTATTATTTTAATTTGTATAAATTCGAATCTATTACTTTTATATCGGTTTTCATGGCAAAAACAAATCATACAATCAGCTGATTTTTCCCGCATTCTTCAAGAATCATCTGATGAAGCAAACGAAAGGATAGAAACATTCGGATTTGAGAGCGATAGCGATTTGAGTGAAGAACATAAAGAAATAAATAATATCACAAGTGAATCTGAACAATATATATCGGATGATGATGATAATAATGATTCAGAGGAAAGAAAGGATGGCGACATGTTCTATGTTGGTAAGGTTAAATCTTCTAAGTGGCGAAAAGTGAAGTATTCATACTGCTCAATAATGAAAAAGATGAATATTTTGAAAGTGTTATCTGACCTAAAACAACATGCCAAGGATATAGAGGAAGAAATAGGATCATTTTTGGAAATAATTAATATAAAAATTCTTGATGAAATTCTGGAGTGAAAAATAAATATATAAGCCTTTAAAAATAATTTAATATCATTTGAATGTGACATCATTTGTATTTTGCAACAATAAAGTCAATGTTTAATTTTTAACAAAATTATTATCAATATTCACTCATTCATGTCGATTTTCGTGCCAAAATCGGTAAAATAACATCTGGCGTAAAAAAATGTGACGCGCGCGCGCTCATGTAAAATTGCTGGCCTCTCTTCGAAAGCGCCATACCCAATTATTTGGTTCCCGAATTCCTCGACGAGGTACTGCTTCATTGGAGATCTCAGCTTTGGAATACTCAGCCATGACCACGAGCATCAACATACTACAACCCCAAGAAGATGTGTCTTATACAGCTGTCTCAGATGAACAGGCGTGACGTTTCTTACATATTTGCGTACTGCAAAAATTTCGAACACCAAGTGCAAGTTGCGTTGAGTTGATGCGACACTATTTTGCACGATCTACGTATTGTCTACTCTGTTTATAAAGACAATCAGTACAAGGATGAAACCCTCGAGGTTTGAACCGCCGTCTTTTTGATTGGGCATCGAAAGCGATATACCAGTGTGCACATTGCCGTGTCGTGTTTTGCCCGAAAGATAATCATTTCTCCTTTCGTTCCAGTTTCGTGACGTCGCAGTGTAGGAAATCACGAAAAAGCAAATGCGCGTTTTAACCGTTCTATTCTTTGCATTAATGTCCACAAGGTATCTTTTCGTACTAAATCGATGATTTTCTACAACTTTGTAAATCACCTTTTCCCCTATCTCGTTCCATTTTTGAGATAGGAATGCTAACTCCGCAGTTTTCCACCAGGTGGCGCGGTAGGTGCTTTCATTCAGTAGTGCATGGCTACTTTACTATGCCTAGACACCACTTTTATGAATATAGCAGCACCCGGTCCGAAGTTAAGAGGGTGGGAAGGAACTTTAGTGGGCATACTGTATGTATATATCACGGCACTTACACCACGTACTCTTTAACAAACTAATTACTGTAAATCGCAGTCATTAAACAATAGGTTGGTGAAAGAACTAATGCTTAAATAACATTTAAACAACTTTATTTTTCATCATTAGTAAAAAAAACCTCCTCAACCAAGCTAAAACGCCGTTTTCAATCATAATCTCAAGCCCCCGGACAGGCATGCGTCCTACCTCTCCGAAAAATATTCCTAATCTCATGCTTTGTTCTCTTCATGCGTTATGCAAAGACGTAGGCGAGCGTCACCGGGGCTTAAGCCACACTCGCCTTTGAATATTCCAGATTGCTTCAGTCAGCGCGTGTAAGCAATTAATTATCGATGACCATGAACTGTCCGCAGCGAAAACAACCTATTTCCTGAATTGGAAAACACACTAGGATCTCTAAAAGTAAATTACCGTCAAACACTTATGAATAAATTTAAATGTAGTTTATGTGTCTAAATATTACTTACTTACATAAACACACACACACACACACACACATATATATATATATATATATATATATATATATATATATATATATATATATATATATATACATATATACATATATATATATATATATATATATATATATATATATATATATATATATATATACATATATATATATATATATATATATATATATATATATATATATATATATATATATATATATATATATATATATATATATATATGTGTGTGTAATTTTTATCTGTGTGTGTATTTTTATATATGTATATTTTACTTCTTCAAGATACTTTTATTCACTGGGGAAGAAAGATATTTTAGCCTTATTTTCTATAAAATCAGCAGCAGTTAATCATAACTTCGGAACAATTATTTTCCAAAGAACAGAGAACAAATGTCTAGGATATCTACCAGAAACTCACATCAGAAAAATTTAAAACTTAACATACTGACACATTTTACGGGAGCAGAAAATATTTCAGTTCGGAATGCTTGTACGAGATCAGACTTTAATAAATTCAAAACTTTTTTACCAAAAATTCAGAAACTACCATCAGCAAAAGTACCTGAAGCACAACCTGATGCGGAATGAATGATCCAAATTGAATTCCAGATCTTTTGAAAGGTAGGGAAGGGTTCATTAAAAGGAAATGTGAGAAGTGCGTTACAGAATCCTAGAATTAGAGAAAAGTCGATGTCAAAATTGAGCAAATTAAGGTTTCTTGTAAGAAAAGATTCGAGTTTGATATGAAAGTACATATCATGCAAGGGCAGAATTTTCTAATGAATTCGTCAATTATTTTCTTTAGATTTAAATGTTTTTCTTGTTAGGTATGGAGTAACGAAATGTAAAATTTAAATATTTGTACAGTCAAATTTTTACTGTTTGATTTTTCTGCAAAATTTTTCGTAAATTTTTTTCCAGAATTTAATTTCCATTTAGTCATTAAAGCTGCATATTGAAATCAAAAATGATTTATTAACATATATCAATATGTATCTATAATTTCGATATAACACAATTCTAAATTTTTTATATAATTGAGGTATATTATAACAATGTCATGCATTGCATATACAGATGAATTTGAATATACCGGGTGGCCATAATTAAACTGACAGTACTCACAGTGTTCTGTAGCGCGATCTATTTGCGAGAATGACGCCACATTTTGTAGGAAGATTAAACAAGACGGGGGACGAAGGATTCCACGAAAAAATAAATTAGTTCCAAAAGTCACCGCTAGGGGAATATTTGGCGCTGTGTAATAGAAAATAGAGTGTTAACAAATGCAAATTAATGCGGAATAAAATTACCTTTTATTATGCAAATTTTCTTATTTAGTTCAAGTGCAATATGGCAACACTTTTAAAAAAGCGTAAAATCTACATAAACACCGATAAAGTCTCGTGATCTGCAATATCACGTACGCTGAGCAGAAGTTCTTTATTCAAATTTCACGTTACATCCATTGGCACAGTGCCAGGTGCTTGGGTTTTAAAAGGCAATGTGTTACGTTTCGAATCAATCGGATTGAAAGTTTATGTGCAATGTCTCCTTCTTTAGTCGAGCGTGCGTTACTGGTCAAATTCTTTTACCTCAACCAGTGCAACGCGTCAGCCGCTAGAACGCACAAAAAAATGCGTAAAGGTAACGGTCCTCTGTCAGTTAATGGGCTAAAAGCAATGGTTGCGACGTTTGAGAAAACAGGTTCTCTGTAGGTTCAGTCAGACAGAGGACGAAAACCTGTACCACAGGATACAATCGAAGCAGTTGCCACGGCGATTGTCGACAGAGGACCAGACAATATTGCTGCCACCTCTAGCGCTCGTGGATTAGCTCGGAATATGGATATGCCTTACAGTACGGTATGGAAAATCATACGAAAGATTATCAACTTCTATCCGTACAAGATCAGCCGTGTACAGGAGTTACTGTACCCCGACCATGATAAGCGATTGACTTTTGCTCTCACCTTTCTTGCCAGAATAGAGGTGGATGATGCTTGGCCGTGGAAAATCTTATGGGGAGACGAGGGCCACTTTTACCTGCATGGAACTGTGAATACCCAGAACTGCCGAATTTGGGATGACAAATCACCACATGCAGTCACAGAAATTCCCTTACATTCACCAAAGGTAACTGTTTGGTGTGGGTTCACAGCGCAATTTTTCGTAGGTCCATTCTTCTATGAGAAGATTACCCCGACAGGACCGGAAACCTGTTCTGTTACCGGAGAGAAATATCGCCACATGTTGAACAGCTTTGTCATTCCGGCACTTCAGCAAAGACAATGCCTGGGGGAAATCATTTTCATGCAAGATGGAGCCCCTCCACACGTTGCTGTACGTGTGCACAGCTGCTACGACAGAAGTTCACAACAGAAAGAATCATTAGCCGCTACTTTCCAACTGCATGGCCACCTCGGTCGCCTGATCTTACCCCATGCGACTTCTGGCTATGGTGTTACCTTAAGTCCAAGGTCTATCAAGGAGTGGTCAGGACCTGGCTACGTTGAAGGATAACATATCACGGACTGTACAGGAGATTCCTGCAGACATGTTACTTTCTGCTGTTGTGCATACTGTGCACAGAATGCAATATGTGGTCCACAACAACGACAGCCACATTGAACCTCATATGAATGCAAAATAAAAGGTAATTTCCGTATTTATTTGCATTTGTTGACACTCAATTTTCTAATACACAGCGCCAAATATTCCCCTAGCGGTGACTTTTGGAACTAATTTATTTTTTGGCGGAATCCTTCGTCCCCCGTCTTGTTTAATCTTCCTACAAAATGTGGCGTCGTTCTCGCAAATAGATCGCGCTACAGAACACTGTGAGCACTGTCAGTTTAATTATGGCCACCCGGTATATATATATATATATATATATATATATATCTTCTATTAACAGCTGAAGGTAAACAAATGTTAGTTTGTCAGTCTGCAGACACGGGGACGGGCTAATCTCACGAACCAAGCATAGCAGGATATCGCGACTGGTACCGATATACGCGTACGGCCGAGACGAGTGCACTGATGCTATCCTCAACTTTCAAAACTTTAAACTTTTTTAATTATTCATTTAAAACCGCCGAACTCACTGGAAGAGGGGAGCTGAAACAGCTGACATTCCGGGTTGGCCAGCTCCTTTCCGTTTCTTAAATTTACACTATTTTCATGCATGCAAAATTCAACTTTTCCCTCCTGCAATCGACAATTTTTTTTATTTCCATGTGTTTTACAACTCTTTATCTTTAAGGATACACACATTTTTTATAAATTTAAAAATGTTTTTCATTGCAAACGAAGCTTTTTCCCCAAAGCAGTTTTCCTAATTTCAGGAAATCGACAATGTTGATGGACAAATATTTCAGTTTTCTGCATTTATTAATGTCAATTTTCCGATTTACCGGGATTTGCTAGATGCTCAGCTTCCAAAATATACAAAATACATTCAATAAAAAAAGTTTTCATTCTAAAAGAGCGTACTTGCAAAACTCACATTTAACAGAATGTCGAGTTCGTAGTTTTTCGACTTATTATTTTACTCACTAATAATTCCAGCAAGTTCGTGAAATTTATTTCTAATTAAAGAGCAACTGATAGGATTCTTCCACCACCAATTTTGAATTCGTCAGAACTGTCTTTCTATTTTTTAAGCACTTTTTACACCCGAGATTAATATTTACATTCGGCCTTACCGCAATATATCTCCCATCTTGCTCAACTGCCTGTGTGCTGTCGTGACGCAGTGCTATCGCTCTGACCTGGTAAACCCTACGTTGTGGGTTCGGTCCTAGGTGGTGACGCATTTTCCAATTTTCCCTATCTTGGTGTTTTTTGTTTTCCCCGCGGAACTCTGCAATCATCTCATTACAAATTGTTTGACCCTGCACAGGACCTTTTTTTTCTTTTATTATGCGAACTTTTCATCTTCTTTGCTGAGGGTCATTTTTTCTTAACTTTATAATTAATTTCAACGCATTTACTTTAAATTTTTTAATTCTTCATTTTAATATTAATTTATTTAATCTTAATATATCTCTAATTTTTAAATTTATCTTACCCTTCTACTTTTTGAAGGTTTTAAACTTAATTTTTATATTAATGTAACTGGTAACTTTAAACTTAATTTAATTTAATATTTTTTTTTTTCAACACATATACATTGATAATAAGCATCTTGCGACAGGAGTGAAAGTCAATAGACCCAGGAACTCTACTCTTCAAAAGAAATTCTGCTCAGTTGCCAAAAGGAAAAATTATTAGTTGAGAACGAGTCATTTAATAATTGAAATCCGGAAATAATTAGTTTTAGGAAATGAGAAGTTAAAACCTTTAGAATTTTTTCTAATTGAATGAATTTATTTTTTGTCTAAAAAGCAAAATTTGAAAACGGAAATTTGAAAGAATTATTTGAAAAGCCAAAACCCGAAATTTGACAAGGCAAATTTTAAATTATTATTTCTTTTTTTAAAAATTCTAATATATTTTTAAAAGTGAATAAACGGTTTTTAATCATTAAGAAATGAAACTGTTTCATTTTAAATCTTAAAAACAACACATCGGGTTGCCACTCAACTAGTATACATATATATGTGTGTGTATACATATATATGTACTAGTATACATATATATGTGTATGACTGTGCGCATAAACAGTGGAACTTCCCTATGGAGGCCAGTCAAAGGTCCGACAAAAACAGTCGTTTGAGGGTTCGCCTTGGATTTTTAATGAAAAGTCGAATACTGGTTTACTTCTAGAACATTGTTTCTATGGAGTCTTGAATCGGATCTGAAGAAAATATGCCCGTTCACTGGGGAGGGCGTTTAATATGGGTAGCAGTGTTAAGGAGATTCACCTTGTATATATATACATATATATGTATATATATATGGAAAAATGAATTTCAAATATGCAGCAGTTGGTGCTATTTTCATTTAACCCAAGTACCTAATTATTATTATTATTTTACAGATTTATGGCTGCTGTGGACTAACCAAATCCAAATCAGATTGTCTATTTGCAGGTGGAGTTTGCTTGGTCTTGATGATTTTATCTCCTGTAAGCAAGTTATTAATATCCAGGTTCGTGTGCTCTGTAGTTAAAAATTTAAAGCAGGAGAAGTTATGATATAAAAGGTAAAAATAAAGAATTTAATAATTACAAGATAAAAAGAACTTTTTACATACCATGTTTGTAAATTTTCTGTTGAATCATATAAACTTGACAATTCTATGTATTAATAAAAATTAAAAAAAAATTTTTTGATGAATTATCCCATCAACTTGAAATAAAATGAAGTTTATTTGAAGTTATTCTGCATTTAACTTTTCGTTCCCGTTTCGGCCAATAGATGGCTGCACCAGTCTACAAAACAAAAATAACTGAAAATAACTTAAAATTAATTTAATTCTGCTTAAATATGGCTGAAAGTAAAAAAAAATGCTTTGTCATCGTGTTCTGAGCTATTCTAAAAGTTTCAAATGCCTAGCTAGTCGGAAAGTTAGTTGAAAATCAATTGGAATATTTTTACTGCACAAACACACACGCAAACTAACACACTAACGAACAAGACTGCAAGTTAATAAAAACATGGTAAAAATTAAAGAAGTAATTACGGTAAGAAAGTAATTGACAAAAATAAAATTTAAAATTAAAACGTTTTAAAATTTACAAGTTAAAAAAATAAAATTCCACGGTCCGTAAGTTAGTAACATAGAAGAATTGGTCCATAGAAGAGAAAAGATGTTGCTCTTAAGAAGTACTTAAATAAGAAATGCTAATAGTCACAAAAAGACCCTCTTCGGGATAATACTTTTTCTTATTGAGATGACTGTAGAGTTCCAAGGGAGATAACCTGAATATAGTATAAAGGGAAGCTGTGTACTAACCCTATTGGTTTCTAGAACTTTAATGTTAACCTGTGGCGAAAACTTGTCCCAGGATTGTCGACCTGGATTTAAATGTATTCCGTAATAGAGAAAGAAATTTTACACCTTGGGATACATTTCGGTTTTTTTTAAAGGCAAATAATATTTTTATCTTACGGGGGAAAATTTGGTATAGTTTGCTTAAAACGCTCATAAATTTCATTGGTGGATTAAATCTATAATATGAATCCTGCTGCAAGGTACAGAACAGTTAAGGCTGTCTGAAAATACCATTTTTATTTGATTATCTACAATTATGTTGCTTTAAATATTAGACAAATTTTCTCCATAAGTCAACATTGAGGTGAGCGAATCCAATAAGGTTAGTACACATCATCCTTAGGGTGGGTGTACCAAATATCGCCCCTGTGCCTAATATCGCCTACTCGTATTTCCAAAGTATGATTCGCGCTATGTATGAGAAAATGCTGTATCTTCTTAGTTCTAGATTTGTATTAACCCATTAATGCCGACTTCGTTTTCTTTAACCATTTTTGTTACTTCTCTCATATGTGTATGTCTTAAGTCTATTAATGTGTATTATACTAAAATTATATTTTTAGTTGCAATTTAACTGTTTTTTTTACTGGTACGTTTTCGTACCAATCGGCGTACGTGTGTAGTACACATCGAGAATAAAAGCTAATATTAAATTTAATTATTAATGAAAATAATAACAAAATCGGGAATACCACAATTAAATGAAAAGCATGTTAGATGATTTTCTCACAGAATAAAACAATAAAATGTCTATTGAGTGCAAACATGATAGTTTTTATGTCACTGAGGATGCAGTGGCACATTACACTTTTCTCACTTGTAGCTGCTTCTACCGGAACAGTTCTTGCAACGGGTATGTTCTTGATCTGATCTGATTAACGAGTGACTATTATTGTCAAATCTTATTTGCGAGGCTGCTTTATGCCTAAATGAAATTGGCTTACCTGGCCCTCTAGGCAATGTTCCATAATTGCCTAACTGTTCCCGTGCGCATTGTTGTACGAACACAAGAAGTATGATTTCATCAATATTATTTTTCATTTTATACAGTTTCCATCCATTTATAACACTGGCACTAAGTACAAACGAAAACAATGGCCACCACCACTTTTTAGAACAAATTCTTACGCGATAATTTGCCACAGCTTGATCAACAAGGTCGACACCACCCATATGCTTAGTATAAATTTTAGCTGTTGTGGCATGGAAACAGTAATTTTCTTTTTATCTGCGGCAATCCATCGAGTAGCAAATGCAATAGGTTTTGTAGAAACTTTGTTATATTCAACAGTAACAACTTTATTGTCATTCCATTTGACGATACTGATATCTTCATGACATATATATTCATATGTCCCCCTTGCAGACATTTTCAAGATTTCTTTGGATGATAAAGGAGCATTTTTCAGCCTGATTTCTCTGAATGTCCCGGTTCCTGTTATGCCTCTTTTTGATAGCTCTTTCAGCAAGGGAATGCTAGTAAATAAGTTGTCCATGACAACATGTGTTCCAGGTGGGATCTCGCATTTGTCTAGTAACACAAGAACAACATAGGCATCTTGGCTTAAATCAGATTTTGATAATTCTGTAGATGCTCCACAATAAGGTTCAGCATGCAATAAATGTCCATTAGAAGAACACAGAGTCCAAAGTTTGAAGCCAAAACGTATTGGCTTACCTCTTATGATCTGTTTTAGTCCGTGGTGCCCGAAATATGGAATTATAGACTCCTCTACACTCAAAATTTTATACCAACAGCATAAAAGCATGACTTTCAAGGGGCAACAATTTATAAAATACACTTTTATAACAATGATTTAAGTCAAAATATTATTTAAAAAAATTCTAATTCAAACGTGAAAGATTTTAGATTTTAATTTAAACGTGAAAGATTTCCGATTTTAATTCAAACTTGACTATACATTAGCCGGTTGGTACGGTTTCGTACCAACGATGTATAAGTTTTTATATTTTATAATACAAAGCAAAACATGACTTTCGAGTGGCATGAATTTATAAAATATACTTTTATAACAGTGATTAATAGTCAATATATAATTTTGAGATATATCCAAAACTCTAAACTTAGTATTTTCTATGTGATGTCAGAGGCATCTTGTTTCACGACGCTTTCACCTGAGCATAACGTCAAATAACAACAAGAACGTGAGAGCAAATGGCGGAAAATCTATTTTTCCCGCTATCAGTGAACTATTCTTGAAGCACATGAACAATATTGGAAAACTAGACACTTTTAGTGCAGAGAAAAATAATTATTCTTAAGCTGGTATGTTTTCGTACCAATAGGCATTAATGGGTTAACAGCAGTGATAGGGACAACGCTCTTATCACTGACAACAGAAACAATATGGCGTCTGAAGTTGTTTTGGATGTTGTCTTCGTTAACTTTCGCTCCAAAGAATCAGAATCCTGTGAATGACCAGGTAGGTGCATCAAAATTATAATTTTGCTTATACAATTTGAAAGTGTATTAAACAGAGACTTTGCTAGCAACGCCTTTTAACAGGTGTTCTTAATTTCGCCTAATAGGCGGTAAAATGAAAAGAGGAAGGTGATATTTGGAACCGCTGTGGGGTTAACTGGAAAATTCAATTTTTCCAATCCAGCTACATAACTTAAACTGGCACTGGTTTTGGAGCCGGTTGATCTCAGGTTACCAAAGGAAATAGTTCTTAGGGATGAGTTTCCAGCCTGATCCGAAACTAAAAAGTGGATGAAATGTCGAAAAAAAGTTAGAGTAGGCGGTATTTGGGACACCTACCCTAATAGCTATTTTTGAGTTAAAGTAAAGAAATTTCATTTCAGATTATTCATCTGTATTCCTTGGAAAATAATTTTGGAAAAATTCCCAATACAACAACAAGTGAAAATGATCGATTTTTTTATATAAAATAAAAGATCAGTTGTTCTCATCCAAAGAGCTTGCATTCGTTATTTTGGGACCTGGAAACCACCATTTAAACAAGCGACACTCAATTTATCCCGGTGATTTCAAGAACAGGAGTCTGGGAAAGACAGAGTATACTATAACAAACCTCCAACCATCCAGAACTTGAAAACCAATATCCGAGAAGAAATTGAAGGAATAAGTCAAGAAACACTGCGACAGGTATTGGAGCACTCCTTAAAAAGCACACGCCATTATCAAGAACGAAATGGAAGCTATTTGAAGGAGGATATTACAAAAAGGGTTAAAGACGATTTCCAAGAAATGTATTTATTAATTTCAAAATAATAAATGAGAAATTTTAATAAGTAAGAGAAATATGTATTTTTTACTATGATCTTGTGACTTTTGGGTTACACTATATTGTTGTCGCTAAAAGTCAACATTTCTGCATCTTTGTTTATTCTCTAGTTCAGTGCTCCGCAACCGCCGTGCCGTGGCACACTAGTGTGCCGCGAGGTGATCTTGACTGTGCCACGGTGATTTTATCGATAATAATAAAATAAAAAAAATTTAACCACCGCATTAGTTAGAAATTTATCTAAGTAAAATATTCTTCTAACTTTTTTTCCATTATGTAATTTCTCTGGGTCGAAATTACACACAAAACAAAAACATGTAGTTACCATACATTGTAAGGATGCTCGAGCGTCATATTTCTAGATTTCAGTTAAGAAAGAGTATCCACAAATTTCTGACAAGGCCATTGCAGTTTTGCTTCCTTTTACTACAACATACTTATAAAAACAAAGCTTTTCGACACTGGTTCTAATTTAAAAATGACAAACGATCGTGTTTAAAGGGTCTTGACCATGAACTTGGGGTAGCTTTATCTAATATAGAGCCAAATATAAAACGTACAAATGTTCATCAAAACAAGCTCAAATATCTCATTAATAAATTAGTCATGTTTAAATTAACTTTGATTTATTAGGCTTATGTAAAGACCAAAAAATAAATTTTAATATAAAAATTTAAAGAGTTTTTTTTTTTTTACTTGTAAACTACAACTTTATATTTTTGCTCTTGTGTTGGTGAACAGTTCAAAAGTATTTATATAAAACTTAAATGACTATAATTATCTTGATACATAGAGCTATTTTATTGTGTTTTTTATTTAATAAAAACATAAGTGTTATTGAAATTTATGTA
>OU015502.1:105487485-105523457 GCA_907164885.2 Dolomedes plantarius
ACTTGGATCAATTTGGTGGCAATCTGCAACCAATATAAAAAGTTCTGGGATGTGTGGATTGTTAGAAATTGACACATGTTGATGGGCAACCCATCAGTAAGTCCCTCTAAAATTAATTGTGCATTAAGGCCCAAGGCCTTACCAAGGCAAACATTTTTACGGAAAAAGTTTGTGATTTGGTCTGTCGTTTCGAATTTGAAATTAGAAAATTCACTGAAACTTGTTGAAGTGGGATCAAAAAACTCCTCAATCAGAATATCTTTTAACTCTTTCCAGGTGTTAATGTCCAAATAGTGGTTGATAAACGTGGTGAGGGCATTGCCTCTCAAAAATCTGCTCACATTTCGAAGCTTCCACTCATCAGTTCTTTCAGTTTCAGAACATTGTTGCTCAAAAAAATGAAGCCATTGTGAGAGTCTCATCCCCGACTCGGGGTCAAAAGGGACAAAATTTGTATAATTAGTATTTAAATGTGGTTCATTGCTATTCCCTCCATTTTCACTTCTTTCGGTTTTCACCACTGGTTTGGCTGTATCTTTTGATGTCATTTTTACTCCTTTAGGTTAATGTTTAACTCAAATCAACACAAAATCATAAAAATATTAAATATTTTATAAACAGTCATATTTCATATGAATGGAATTTACTTATGAATATTATTACCACTATTTAATTTTCCAATTTGAAAGTAAATCATGACAAGAAAAATATTTAAAAACACTTCAAGAATCTTAATACTTTTTCAATAAAGCATCAAGATAAAAATCGTCATTTTATTTTGGATTACTTCGAGGTTTTAACTACAATTCATAAATCTTACAATTTAAATTTAGTTATGGATTATAATATTTCAACACTGCCCTGAGGCTGTTGGAACAACACAATACAAAATAAAAGACAAAGGAAAGCAGCGCGCCCAAAAATTACATTTTGACAGTTCCGTGGCAGAACACAAAGAGAGCGGGTAATTATTGGGAAAGGCTAAGAGTTTCAGGCGGGCGGAACTTCAATTGGTTAAAAACTGACACGTGATTAAGTCGCGCCATATCGAATGATGATCGTGCGATGTCCGTTATATAATGCTTATATAAGATTATCCGTTCTCACGTGGCATTAGGGGAAAAATAGATTTTTATTGGTTGGTATATAGGTCGCAATTCAAAGGTTAAGGGACGGTATTCTGTTCCAATAAGATAAACGAATTTGTAGAATGCGTGTTAGGAATATTTTAAAGGATTAAAATTTGTTTCATATATATATATATATATATATATATATATATATATATATATATATATAATTTTGGGTAGATTGCTAATTCTATAAATATATTACTCCAATTTATACGGAGACAAATTTAAAATCAACCACATTTAATTCTTCATAAATTTGCTTCAAAAAAGAAATAACCGTAGAAGAATTTAGGAAACATTTTCTAAACTGTCAGCGTACCCAAAATGGATGTGTTCATGTATTTTTTATCTAAATTAAAAATATTTTTCTAAATTAATAATTTTTTCCTTAAAATTTGTCATAAAATAAATATCATAAAAAACTAATTTTTATTTATTTATGAACCCAAACTCAGTAACTACATCTAAAATACAGTACACAGCAATAGAACCTAAATATTGCTTAAAATTGAATATTGTTTAAATGTATGACTACCAGTTCTTTAATGAAATAGATTTAAAAGAAACCACATTTAATTTGATTCTTCATGAATTTGTACTTCAAAAATATATTTTATACGTAAAAAAATTAAAATGCATTTTCTAAACTGGCTGCGAAACCAAGATCGATTCGTTCATGTATTTTTAACTTAAAAATTACATACATCAATTTTTGTAATTCGAAATTTCTCAAAAAATCAGTTCCTAAAAATCTGATTTTTATTCATTTATGACCCAAAATCGGTTTATTACATTGAAAACAGAAAACACAACAATGGAAATCTAATATTTATTGCAGGTTAATATTTCTTTAAATGTGTGGTTCCCAATTCCTAATGAAATTAACTGTAATGCAACCAAATTTAACTTGATTCTTCATCAATTTGAACTTAAAAAAAGGTATAATATAGTTCGTTAATTTTAAGTCCCAAATATATATTATAGCAGTAGCAGAAATTATAATCAATTTTATAAACTGCTTGTATTACAAAGAGGGTTGTGTTTATGTATTTTTAATCTTAATTTTAATTAAAAAATCATACATATTTTTTCATTTAAAATTTATTAGAAAATAATTTTATAAAAAGCTGATTTTTATTTCTTTATGGCTCTAAATTGTTTTATTGCTTTTAAAATAGAATACATAATAATGAGTTACTAGAATTGATCGCAGGTTGATAATTCTTTAAATGCATCCGCAATTTCTATCGATATAATTTCTATCGATAATTTCTATCGATATAAATTTAAAAGCAGTGACATTTAATTTGTTTCTGCAGGAATTTGAAGTTTTAAAAATTATAATCGTAGACGAAATTAGAATAAAATATCTAAACTGCTGGCGTAGCCAATATGAATACGTTCATATATTTTTTATCTTAGTTAAAAAAATACATGCATCATATTTTTTCTCTTTAAAATTTGTTAGAAAAAAATTTCATAAAAAAAACTGATTTTTTTTATTATTTCATGACTCGAAATTGTTTAATCATATTTCAAACAGAATACACAACAATGGAACTCTAATATTATTTGCCGGTTGATATTTCTTTAAATGTCTGATTCCCAATTTATAATGAAACAAATTTAAAATCAACCCCATTTAATTCATATTGCAATCGAAAAAAAAGAATCTTTCATTCAAAAATCCATTTGAAGAAAGAATTATTAATGAAATTTTGAAACATAAATGTCATCGTCGCGTATGTTCATCTGTATCTCCATTTTTAAATATCCAAGAAGAAAAGATTTTCTTAATCAGTTTTACAAATGGAATTACAGAAAAATATTTCAGATGAAATTTAAAACTCCTTGTTAATTAAAGAAAAACAATATGTGAAAAACAGTAGCTATATTTTTTCTCCTTTAGAGGATGGTTAAGTTGCCGCAAGTCTTTCGGAAATTTTTAATACTTCAATCTCAAATGTCTTTGTATAAATCCACTAAAATACAAAATGAATGAGTTTCGAATTATCGGTGTATAATTTAAATAAGAGTTCACAATGTAGATAAAGTAAAATATTTTCTCTTTGATGACTTCTGAAAAAATTATGCTTTTAGATTGTTTCAAGGAAGAAAAATGTAACACAATGAATTGGCTTTTCATATTAAATAAAATATTGAACAATCCATTCACATAAAAAAATGATTATATGAAATAATTTCATATTGTAAATATATTATTACAAAGATATTTGAAAGAACAATAAAATATAGACGCTCTTTTAATAAATTGAGTAAAAAATATATTTACTGTATAGATATTGTTTCATACTTGATTTAAATAAATTCAATTTTAAAAAACGTTGAAACTTTAATGCAAACCTTTAAGTACATTGGGAGTATTGACATGCAATGTATAATTTGAAATTAAAATTTTGACTCAGGAGAAATTGCAAACCACTTAGGAATTTTTTGGCAAAAAAAATCTAATCTCTTAACAGAAAAAAGTAATTTTTCTCTATGCATAAAATAAATATAAAATATACAAATTTCAATGTTCACAGTATGACTTTCAGCTTTAAATCTTGTATCTAAAGTGCCTTAGAATTACAATGAAAGCTAAATAATATTTTCTATTTTAAACTCAAATACTCCTTAAACCATTATGTTAAAATAATGAGCATATATATAATGAATATAAATTATACATGCACTATCACAATAACATGAGAAAAAACCGATAAAATTAAAATGTTATTTCAACAAACTTAGAATTTAATATATACTTCGAACAAAAATGCTTGATTAAGAAATTAAATTTTAAAATTGTTAAAACTTTGATACAAACCTATAGGAAAACGGTACGTAATGAATTGTAATGTATATTCTAAAATTATAATTACATATTAAGAGAAAGTTGGATCCAATTAGTAAAATTTTAAGCATAAGTATTTAAAAACTTAACAGAAAATTATTGTAATTTAAATTCAAAACGGTAAATAAATATAAAGGATACAAATTTTAGGTTTCGCAGCATACAGTATGTATGTACATACAGTATGTATGTATTGTATATTGTTTATCATTCTGTATTTTAGTGATTTAGACGTAGAGCAAAAATCTCTGCTGTACTATACATATGTATGTATTTTAAAGTTTTTTGTACAATAAAACGTATTTTTTGTGATGCAAATTTTTTTTCGTTTTTGCACATAATTTTTAGTTTTTTTTTCTGGTTATCCACGATTTCTGTTATTCACGGTGCCCTTGCCACCCAATTCCGTGGATAATCGAGGCTTTACTATACATATATATATATATAGAGAGAGATATATATACACTGAATTGCCACTGAATTAGGGATACCTACCTAGTAACGAGTTTGGCCTCCTCTGGAATTGATAACAGCTGCCTCATGACGAGGCATAGATTCAACATGTTTCTGGAAACGTTCCAAGGGAATGACTTGCCAAATATTAGCTAAAGCTATCCATAATTCAGTAAGGTTCTTTGGTGCTGTGTGATGGCCTTTCACGCCTTCTTCCAAATATCCCAAAGATGCTCAATAGGATTTAAGTCTGGGCTTCTAGGTGGCCAATTCATGACAGAGAACTCAGAGGAATGCTCATCCAATCAGCCAGTAGCCAACCGGGACTTGTGAGAGGTACAGTTGTCTTGCTGGAAAACTCCATTACCGTGCGGATAACAGAACAGCATAAACGGATGGAGGTGATCACCCAGCAACTCTACGTACCGAATTCCATTGAGGGAGGTTGGTACACGCACCAAAGATCCCAAACTGTGCCACGAAAAAACACCAAAGACCATGATTGAGCCACCATGCCCTTGTACAGTCTCAGCCAGGCATGCAGGATCCATGGCTTCATGAGCCTGACGCCATATTGTCAGCCTCCCGTCGGCGTTAAGTAGTCGGAATCGAGACTCATCACACCATGCTACTCGTTTCCAGTCCTCTACACTCCAGTCTCTGTGCTCTTTTGCCCAGGCAAGACGTGCAGCGCGATGGCGAGTATAGATCAATGGTTCTCTCGTAGGTCGACAGCTCCCGAAACCCATACGGTGAAGCGAGCGTTGCACAGTCCGTTTACTGACTGTACGACTGGCACCGTCATTAAACTGGCTGGTAATTTGAGCTAATGTTTGACTTCGCTGGCTACGTACAATACGCGTGAGCCGTCTCTCACCACGCACTGTCAAGGCTAATTGTCCTTTGCAGTTTGCCCGATCGCTAGTTTTTTTCCACCATCCATATATTCTTGGTATACTCTTGACACTGTCGACCTTGAAAATCCTAGCTGTCTGACGATTTCGGAAATTGAATGGCCCATTCGTCGCGCACCTACGATTTGTCCGCGATCGAAGGCATCTAAATTAGGCAGTTTACCCATACTGGCAATTCCAACAACTAATTCAGAACAACAACAGTACGCGCTATATATGCAGTTACCACAGCGCCCTCGCTTGCGCATACATGATGTGCAGCGATACACAATTTGCATAGGCCTTGCTATCCCTAATTCAGTGCACTTCAGTGTATATATATATATATATATATATATATATATATATATATTACTGTTACAAAAAATATATGCACCCAGAAGAAAACGAGCTACTCTCACGAAATTTAACATATATGTAGGGTTTGAAGAGGTAAAAGGTTACAAATTCAGAAGAACAGACCATTTTATTAAGAAGATATGGCATGAAAGATGTTACAAATCAGTATTTAGTAAATCCACCTCTGGCAGCTCTAAAAGCCGAAACACGGCGTGACATCGAATCAATGAGGTCACCTATGACCTCCTGCGGAAGATCATGCCATGATCTTTGCAACTGGGCAGTCAATTAACCAGTATTCCGACATTTGTCTTCCAGGCAGCAGTTGTCTTCCAAGCACGTCCCACAAGGGGTCTATTGGCGAGAGGTCTTTTGACCTGGCAGGCCATGGGAGTACTTCATATCCTTGAAGACATTGCTGGGAGAGTCGCGCAGTATGTGGACGGGTGATGTCTTGCTGATAAATGGCACCTGGGCGACTTGATAGCATAGGCAGTACAAGTGGCGTTAAAATCTCGTCCACGTAACTGCGTGATGTCAAAGTGCGTTGAAGGATGACTACAGGTGATCTTGTGTCCCAACAAATCGCTCCCCACACTGTCACATCTTGTGTAATCGCCGTATGCCTCTCGACAACAAATGCTGGATCGGACCAGTGGCCTGTCAGCCTCCACACGCGTATGCGCTGGTCATCAGCAATCGGACTGAATTCGGAATCATCATTGAAGATCACACGCCTCCCGTCGGTCACACTCCAGCTTGCCCGAGTTCGGCAAAAATCCAATCGACATGGCCAATGACTTCGGGTCAGCGGTAGGCGTCTTAATGGACATCGGCTCCTAGGTCAGCCTGGACCTCCGCAACGGTAGACAATCACTTCAGCGATCCATTGCTGCAAACACCGAGCAACTAACATATCGCTCCGATCGAGGTGGTGGCCGATATGCCTGTTCGACTAATCTGCTTCTCTGAGGCCTACGACACACACCCCTTGAAAGTCCAACAATTGTTCGTACTGTCGGCGGTTACGCCTCAGAGGCATCTATAGTTACAATACCGTCCATCGAAGTCCACAGACTTTTTTCAATAACCCTATGGCACGAGAAACCAAAGCTTTTAAACTCAGCAGCGCAACTGATATGAGCATAGCGCGCCTACCATTGTCTCATTGGCGTCGAAATTTTAATTTGCATATCTCTTACCAGTCTACATTCCTACCAAGTTTCTTGATAGTATCTTGATTTCTTCTGGGTGACTATATTATATTATATTATATATATATATATATATATATATATATATATATATATATATATATATATATATATATATATATATATATATATATATATATATATATATATATATATACACTGAAGTGCCACTGAATTAGGGATAGCAATGCCTATGCAAATTGTGTAGCACTGCGCATCATGTATTCGCAAGTGAGGATGCTGTGGGATCTGCATATATAGCGCGTACTGTGGTTTTTCTGAATTAGTTGTTGGAACTGCCAGTATGGATAAACTGCATGATTTAGACGCCTTCGATAGCGGACAAATCGTAGGTGCGCGACGCATGGGCCATTCAATTTCCGAAATCGTCAGACAGCTAGGATTTTCAAAGGTCGACAGTGTCAAGAGTATACCAAGAATACATGAATGGTGGAAAAAAACTAGCGATCGGGCAAACTGCAAAGGACAATTAGCCTTGACAGTGCGTGGTGAGAGAAGACTCAGGCGTATTGTACGTAGCCAGCGAAGCCAAACATTAGCTCAAATTACCACCCAGTTTAATGACGGGCAGTCGTATAGTCAGTAAACGGACTGTGCAACGCTCGCTTCACCGTATGGGTTTCGAGAGCCGTCGACCTACTAGACTACCATTGCTCTACACTCGCCATCGGACTGCACGTCTTGCCTGGGCAAGAGAGCACAGAGACTGGAGTGTAGAGGACTGGAAACGAGTAGCATGGAGTGATGAGTCTTGATTCCGACTACTTAACGCCGACGGGAGGCTGAGAATATGACGTCAGGCTCATGAAGCCATGGATCCTGCATGCGTGGCTGAGACTGTACAAGAGCATGGTGGCTCAATCATGGTCTTGGGTGTTTTTTCGTGGCACAGTTTGGGATCTTTGGTGCGTGTATCAACCTCCCTCAATGCAATTCGGTACGTAGTGTTGCTGGGTGATCACCTCCAACCGTTTAGGCTGTTCTGTTATCCGCACGGTAATGGAGTTTTCCAGCAAGATAACTGCACCTCTCACATGTCCCGGTTGGCTACTGGTTGGTTGGATGAGCATTCCTCTGATTTCTCTGTCATGAATTGGCCACCTAGAAGCCCAGACTTAAATCCTATTGACCATCTTTGGGATGTTTTGGAACAAGGCGTGAAAGGCCATCACACATCACCAAAGAACCTTACTGAATTCTGGACAGCTTTAGCCAACATTTGACAAGTCATTTCTGTGAAACGTTTCCAGAAATTTGTTGAATCTATGCCTCGTCGTGTGGCAGCCGTTATCAAGGCCAGAGGAGGCCCAACTCGTTACCAGGTAGGTCTCCCTAATTGAGTGGCCACTTCAGTGTATATATATACATATATATGTGTGTGTGTGTGTGTAGTGTTAAAACTATACTTAGTTGTGGGATTATAAACATATTTGTGGCAAGATGGCTGACAATGATGAACAATGGACATCTGGATTCATGTAGAGCTGCAAAATAAAGGACACAGAATGACAGAGTGTGACTAAAATTCGTTATGATCATTAGGTTTATTAATTCTAGAAGGAAGGAAATTTAGTGGACCTAGGGTCCGTGGCGTACAGCCATAAATTAGGGTCCATTGCTTACGGCCATAAATTACAATCAGGTACATTGCGGATACTAAGCCGTATCATGAGGACGGCATATCAGCGGGAATCGCTGCAGGCACACCACCGAGAAGGGCGTCGGGCTTTCAGCTCGCAGCAACATCTTACTCGGGCCAGTTTCAGTCTCTATCTGTTGTAAATTCGCTCCCCGTCTGGAGCACGGCGTCACCACGTGACATGATGCGAACACCACCTGGATGAGTTCACGATAAATTTCAAGTGTCATATCGCGCGGACAAAATTGCTATGGACAAAAGATTATTCATGCGATCTGCGAGGAGAGAAGGGAAAAGCAGTGAAAAGTTGGATGACCAAGGTTGAAATCCTTCTTTGCGGATTAAGCTGGAATTTCCTCTGATAAGACGAAGGACACTGAAAATGTGAAAAGGGTGCATTTCTCGTGTATTTTCCTGACTGTCTGGGAAAAATAAACAAATATAGGAATAATGGGGGTGCAGCCCCCTAATTGCGTTTTTGTATGTGAATAGCAATATTGACTTTATTATAACTGTTATAGAAAGGGTTACTAGCGTTTCAAAACGTTACTGCAATATATATATATATATATATATATATATATATATATATATATATATATATATATATATATATATATATATATATATATATATATATATATGTATGTATATATATATACACTCATGGACAAAAAAATTAGCGCACCAAGAAGGAGTGGTCAAAATGAAACGAAATTTTACATACGGAATGACTACTTTGATATAAGTAAATGATAAGAAAATCAAAAAAAAAGGATAATTTATTTCAGAGAAAAAGGCAAAAGAACGGAGGAGTTAATACTCCGTTGGACCCCCTCTAGCGCGAATGCACGATGCGATACGATCGGGCATTGAGTCATACAAGTTCTGTATGATGTCTCGAGACATTTCGTTCCATATTTGCTGTAACCTTGCCTCTAGTTCGTTCAAACTCGTGGGATGCCCAACTCGTCGTCTCAAATGATCTCAGATATGCTCGATATAAGACAAATCTGGGAATCGGGCAGGTCAAGGAAGGGTAGTAACAGTGCGGAGATAGTCTTGTGACACCCTTGCCGTATGAGGCCGAGCATTGTCTTGTTGAAAAATGGCTCCTGGGAGCCGTTGCATGAGCGGCAACACATGTGGTTGCAGGTTTTCATGAACATACAGCTGGGCTGTCATGGTGTCACGGGACAATTCTAGGGGTGACCGTGTATTGTAGGCAATGGCACCCCATACCATCACACCAGCTGTGGGAGCGATGTGTCGCTGTACAGCAAAGGCAGCATTGAAGCGTTCACCACGGGTTCTCCACACACGAACACGATTGTCATCACTGAAGAGATTGAATCTGGATTCGTCGCTAAAGACGACCTGGTTACATTCCGCTGCAGTCCAGTTTCCTCTTGCGCGGCAAAACTACAAACGAAGGCGTCAATGGGTGGGCGTCAAGGGCAGCACACGTAATGGGCGCCGCGATACCAACTGTCCTTCAGCCAGGCGCCTTCGTATGGTTCGAGAAGACACAGATGCCCCTAGTGAAGGTGCTACCTGTGCCTGGATGGCGGCCGATGAAGCAGTTGGCTGTACGCGTGCATTTCTTACGATGGGGCGGTCTTCTCGACGACTGGTCTGTCGAGGGCGTCCTGAGCCTGTTCTTCGTGTACATGACATCTCTCGGGTCCACTGGTAACAACACCTCCTCACAACACAATCAGAGCGGCCTAATGGACGAGCTACTCGCCTAGCTGACCACCCAGCTTCCATCATCCCGACGATTCTCCCCCTCTCAAACTGCGACAACTGTTTATATTGTCTTCGAACACGGCGTAATGGCATGTCTATCTCAGTTCTTCCTTTGTAAATGATTCAGCACACTCAAACAAGCTTTGGTTACCTGTTTTATACTCCACAGAGTACGATGTTCAACGCCCTCTACTGGCTATACGTAATGCGCAATCACGCTGCATTTCTAATCATTTGCATATCTCCCCGACATGTACCTTCATTGCAAGTTCCGTTACGATCCCGCAATTATTTCTTGGTGCGCTGATTTTTTGTCCATGAGTGTATATATATATATATATATATATATGTGTGTGTGTGTGTGTGTGTGTGTGTGTGTGTGTGTGTAAGTAAACGAGCTGAATACCCGTGCTTCGCTACGGTTTACTTCAAATTAAATTCAACGGCCAGTGTATGCAATTAATGCAAAAAAATATATCTATTCATAAAAAAATCGTAACGGATACTTTTATACTCAAAAAAATGTAGAAGAAAATATTCAAATTAAATCTATTAGAACATACTAAATAATATAGTACTGTTAATGTAGTAGAATTTGAGGAACACATCTTTTACTGTATTTTAATTTTTTTTTTTTGAATAATGCCCAATCGTCTACCATATTAGCAAGAAAAAAATGTGTATTTCGTTGTTATGTACGTGACGCAAAATTAGTTTGAAGTATCAGAAACAGAAAAGAAACCACTTGATCAGCATTGAGAGATTATACTCTAAAAAATAAAATTTTAAAATTCACAAAATTCAGACAATGTAGGTAAAGATTCGAAAAAAATTTCATTTTAAAGGAATTTTTGTGATCCTTCTGGTGATATAAATTTTATAACCCTCAGATTATTTTTTTAAATACAAACTTTAAAAAGTTACAAAAACAGAATAAAAATTTTATTTAAAAAAATCTAAGAAGAATTTCTCTAAAATCTTTCTTAGTGCACAACTACACTATAAGAAGAATCGCCATGCAAAATTTCAGCCCTTTAGGTCCAGAGGTTCGGTCTGTGCGTTATATGTCAATCAGTCATTCAGTAAGTGAGTCAGTTACAGAGTTAGCTTATCGTGTGGAAACAGTTAATTGTAGAATGAAGATGTTGTACCCTCGGTCAAAATTCAAACTGGACCAGAGAGAGAATATGCTGATCTGTTATGAACTTGGAAAATCGACGAAAGAGTCTTATGGTATACTGCTAAAAGTTTACGAAGAACGTGCTGTCACCTTGAAGTGCGTGTATGAGTGGTTTAAACGCTTCCTAGAAGTGCGATACACCATTGAAGAGTCTCCCCCCCCCCGAAGTGGTTAGCCTGCAACTGCACGCACCCTAACAACGTATAGAAAGTGACGGGATTGTTAGCCCCAAGTATCGTCGTTTCACGGTGCGAATGATAGCGGATGAAGTGGGAATCGGTTGTGAGATGGCCCACCTCATACTAACCGAGGATTTGGGTAAAGTAAAGCTTTGCTCCCGACTAGTGCTCAACAATTTGACGCCGGAACAAATGCATATTCGGCTTGACGCCTGTGGAGACTTTGTTGACATGGCAGATGGAAACCCAAATTTCCTGAAAACCAGAGTGACGAGTGACGAGACCTAGTGCCTGAAAAATGACCTCAACTGAAAGCGTCAAAGTATGGAGTGTCGGGGTCCACGGTTGCCGAAAAGCAAGAAGGTGAAGTGAGAAATCCCGCATCAAGACAATGCACGTGGTGTTCTTCGTGATGGTGTTCTTTGTGGTGGTGAGAACCTCAAACGACTCTGAGGTTCTCATCCATATAGAATTCCTCCCTGAGGGCACCACGCTAAATACCGCTTTTTACGTGGATATACTGAAATGTCTGCTGCAACGGATCAATTGGATACGCCCCCAGTACCTAAGCAAAGCAACTGGACCCTGCTTCATGACTATGCCCGGTCACATACTGCCTTCCTGGTGCAGCAGGTCCTGGTCAACATGCTACTTGAGTCCCTGAATTTCCCGCTCCCCAGACTTGTCTCCCCCGGAATTTTACTTGTTCCGCAAATTGAAATCAGCCCTGAAGGGCCACAGGTTTTCGGACATTTCGGACATCCAACGTAATGCTATGACACAGCTGAAGGCCATCCCTAAAGACGACTACACCAGGAGTTTCCAAGACTTGTTCCCAGATGTGCATTGCCACCTACGGGGACTACTTAGAAAGACAGTAATAGCTATTTCACGCAAGACAAACATCCAATGTAACCATAAACACATTCACCGAACTTTCTGGACAAAGGTTGTGTGTGTATATACATATATATATATATATATATATATATATATATATATATATATATATATATATATATATATATATATATATATATATATATATATATATATATATATATATATATATATATATATAATAAAGTTGAAAGAGAAAAACCAGTATGAGCACTAGAGCTACTACAGCCAGGAACCAAAAACATGAAAAGATAAGATTGAAAGAGGTTTTAGACAATATTTCATCTTCAGCAGTGTCAATACTGTCTAAAACCAACGGATCGTTTCAGATAAGTATGATCTATACAATAAACATACTCAGACACCGTACAAACAATGAAAAACTGTAGAAATGAATGAAGAGTTATTTAACCATAGAACACCAAGCCTGGCGCTACACAGAGTGGAAGTTAAGAATAAATAACCGCAAGATGACTGACGTCACAAAACTTGAAACCATGGAGATTATGGAAACACAGAAACTGTCCATCTTTGGATACTGTGATTTAGGACTATTAAACCTTTATTAATTTATTTTTTTATTATTATTACTTAGAGTAATTTTTATCTTATTTTTATTTTTACATAAGATTTTAATTTAATTTTTTAATTTTTTATTTTTTGTAGTTATTTTTTCTAATTTTTCTTATTATTATGATTTACTTATCAATTGCAACAGAACAAATTAGTCATTAAAACTAAAACAACCAATTATGTGTTTGGATAGACTTTGGGGTAATAATTACGTGTTAGGACAGCTATCAAGTCTAAAATATGCTTATTCCTATTGTCTTTAGAACACAACCAATTTATAAGAAATAACTGATTTACAATAATAAAAACAGATTTATGTAAACAGATTAGGTAATTTTGAAATTTAACAATATTAAAATCATAGTCAGATCTTTTGTCGTATAAGTCAATAGTAAATTTGCTATGAGAATTTAATTTAATGTTAATATCTAAAAAGTTTACATTAATATTATCTTGGCTACTTTTAATTAGTTCCAGATTAGGAGGGTAAAAATTTAAGTCTATATGGTTATTAATTTTATTAATTACTATTATATCATCTATATATTTAAATATATTGTAATTACAATTATCTATATTATTAATTTCAAAATAATTTAAGTATGAATTAGCTAGCATACTTGAAGCTTTTCCACCTTGTGGTACACATTTGGTCTGTAAGTATATACTATTTTTATGAACTATGTAATTATGTTTAGTTACAAAATCTAGGAGCCTATTGAAACGAGTTAGTTTAATTTCGTTGCCTAAGTATTGAATAATATTTTGTACTAACTTTATGATTATTCTATTTAAATCAATTATATTGATATTATTAAATAGATCTTTAAAAGTATAAGTTAGTACTGTTTTACAATTATCTAATGTTTGTAGTTTTCTAATTAGACTAAAGCTATTATCAATTATACCATAAACACCATATGTTATATTTTTATAGATTATTTTAAGGTAATTTAATAATATTACACTTGCTTTAGTAGCATAACTGTTGTGACCGCAGGTTACTGCTCTAAAAGCAATATTTGTTTTATGAAATTTAGGAACTAAAGTAATATATGGAAATAGATAGTTGTTTTATGATATACCTAGTAGTTTATATTTTGCTATAATTTTGTTAATAATAATACTAGTAGTTTCTTTTAAAGGCTGAAAAAGATGACTATTTTCTAGCTGTTTTTTTAAACTTATAGCAAAATATTTTTTACAAATAATTGCATAGTTATTGGCTACTTTATCTACATAAGTGATTATAAAGTATTCTTGTAATTTTGTTATAGCATCTTTCAAGTGTTTAAAGGAATTTTTAATGAAATTACTATAATTGGGTACTTTAGAATTTACTATCTTAAGTATATTAATTTTCCATTTGTTGAAGGCTTCTGTAGGTATAGAATAATTAATAGAAATTTGGATATAAATTTATCTAAATCAGCATTTAATAAACTTATAATTTTCTCATTATTATTAGTACTAGGCAATCTATACTTAGTTCCCAAACTCATCAACTCACGCAGTGCTATATATATATATATATATATATATATATATATATATATATATATATATATATATATATATATATATATATATATAATTCGCAATATCCGTGTAGTTGTTTCTTGAATGTGAAGATCAATATGTGTGATTTACCTACATATAAACTAAGATTAACGCGGTTGTTATTGGTTCTTATTCTTTTTTGTAAACTCCGAACTATATTTTAAAAAGGAAGTTAAGGTTTTTCAAAGAAATTTAAATGTCCAGCATTTGCATTTTTACGTTATAACCAGTTGTTTCCCGATTCAATTTTTTATGATTTGTTACACAAAATAATCTATTGTGCTGTATAAAACAAGGATGATAAATTTAAAATACAAAAAATAACAAATATTGTATAATGCTTTCCAAGGAAAAATTAAAAGACAAATTGTTGACGATATTTTTCAAATCATAAAACATATTTGAGCACTTAAAAACTACGAATTGTCCTGCTCATTGTTGATTTGAGCATACAAAAACAAAATAGTAAAAATTCCAATAGTGGTACTTAAAATAATTGCCTTAAAATTGATTTTAAAAAATATCGACTTACATAGAGATTAATAGTAAGCTGAGATCCTTAGAATGTCATTCAATGCTTCTCTATCATTAAGATATCTAAGAAGTAAGTTAGAAAAAATAATATTTTTTTAAAAATTTAATCCATAAACAAGTACTCTAAGTTTAAAAAAAACTTATGAATCTAAATAAAACAAACCAAATTATAGAGAAAAATAAAGAACGTTAAATATTATCTATGAAATTGCTTTGATGTTCCAGAAAAAGTTTCCATTCAATTACTTTATTTCAGAATGTTTTTTTCCATATTTTATAACTTCGTTTTAATCTCCGTTGTTTGTTCATGTAAAAATATTACACTTTAATTAATGACATTTTATGCTGTGGTCTGTAATTATAAATTTCCACCTCTTCAATTTTCTGTTTTTGCTGCAAAGCTTAATTCAGCATTTTTTATTTCATAAACTGTTTAATGTTTCCATAATTTTAATTTCATTTGAGAAGTTTAATTTTTTTTATTTTTTTCTTTTGTAGTCGTATATCTTCAGCAAAGATAAAAAGTAAAATTTCTTCTTGATACGAAAATTTTACCGATGATAAGAACTGTTCTTCTGGTCCGATAAATCTAAAACAAAGAAGATGAGTTTTTGGAACGCTTAACACTTGCATAAAATAAAATACTACGCAGATTATTTAGGCTTGAATGATTCTATTATTTAGAGAAAAATCGACTATTTCTCGGGAAATTCCTAAACGTCAGCCTCTTTGAACGAGAGAACTATACAAAAATCTGTATAAACTCAATCTACATTGTTTTAAAAATTTAGAATACGTAAATGAAAAAATAAGTCATGGTGATGCTCAAAATTGCTGACGTTTCCTTTCAAAACATGTTTAATTTTGTTGCATGAAGAGCAATCTAAAAATTAGCAAAAAAAAAGGTGCTTAAAGATTAGATTTAGGAAAAGAGAAATTGCATTAATCATAATTCATTGGTATTCTTGAAATTAATGTAGTGAGAATAGATAGTAAGATAATATTTATTCCAAAGATTGCTTTAAGCAGTTTCTTCAGAACCTTTTTATACTATTGTAGATGTAAAGGATATGATTCGAAATATTTATAACACATTTCAAGTTAGTTGGTTTAAACTAAAATTTAATTGATTCAAAACTTATATTGAATATTTGCACTGTTGTGTAAACTGGCTGTGTATAATAGTAATAATTATAATACTGCATTGCGTTAAACTGTAGCAATTCTGTAGTACTGTGCCACTAGTCCTTGCAAAAAAGGGTGCGAATACACTACAACATCCAAATACATCAACTTCCTTTTGGAAAATAAAACTGTTCCTGAAAAATCTATGTAAAACTATTGTCTCATTGCGGGATCTTCAGACTCGAACAGGCTTAAAAAGTTGGGGGAGGTTAAGCCCATCTTCAATTCCCGACAAACCTAGACGTGATGCAGTTGCGGCCTTCCGTTTATCTACGGGCCATGATTGTCTCTCTGCTCAACTACAACGTATAGGCCTTTTCGCCACGCCTTTCTGTCCACTTTGTGATACTGGAGAAGAGATGGGCGGGGACCACTTGCTTCGATGTGGGGCCCTCCGCGGGCACACTGTGTTCTAAAGGTATTGCGAAGCAAGAGAACTTTTAAGGCAATGACTTCGGTCTTATACCCCGTTTTCAGTTTCGCCATCTGATGTACATGTTTTTATCTTTGTACTGTCATTTTATCTTTTTATATGTATTGGTATTTTGCCTTGCCATTGGAAATAAATAAAAAAAAGAACAAGTTATAATATTTTACTTATTTGAAAAAATTACTTTCAGAAGATTTTTAATACCTTTTTTTATAATAGATGCAAAGGAAATGATTCAAAATATTCATAAAACATTTCAAGTTAGTTGGTTAAAACTAAAATTTAAAGAGAATAACATCGTATGAGTACATTACTAAGTAATAAAAGTTTAGAATAAATCAATGTCAAAATCCTCGGTTACATCTAAAAGAAATTATGCGTGTACCCCATAACTAAATCGTAAACTTACAGGAGCAATTATAATCTTATATTGGAGTATACGTATTATTAATCTCAGAAACATTCTTATGTAATTTTGGAGTGTCTACTCTCAAGTAAACTGCATCAATTGAGAAAAAATAATAAATTGAAATAATATAATTCTTGTATTAAATTATGTATTAAAGATGTCACGTATATGAATTCCTAAACTTTAATTCATACGTAACCTTGTATATGTACAGTAAATAAGTATTCCCCAAATTATGAGAATTCCATACTATCGAAAGAAAAAGAATTGGAGGGTGTCCTACATTCGGCGTCAGTTTTGTTTTCTATTGTTTTAACTTTATAAAATACAGTAACAATAACTTACTTTTATTCTTCAAGAAATATTTATTATAGAATATTTCTGTATAATATTTTATTTTGATGTAGTAATTGAATAGTATTAATGGCTGTTAAAAGCAAAAAGAAATTGAATTCATGCTGATAGACTTCAAATAAATCCAAATAGATCACACGAATACTAACTACAATATTAATTTCCAGTATCTATTTAATACATATTATTATATACTATACATCAGTTAATACATACATCAGTTAATAAATTATTTTCAATGTATTTGGGGTATTGAGTTTGATGCTATATTTTCTTCTCAGTCAATTCTGTTGTCCATATTGCATATCCGAGTATTTTGTTGTATATGAAAATAACAAAAGCATTGGCTGTTTATTCAGAGCTTATTACTGATAAACTATATGTTCACAACTGGTTTACGTGACTTGCACGCATGCTGGCTGGCATGTATATGATATGGGATAGACTGGTTTAAGTGGGGAGATCACATTTACACCTTCAAAAACCTCAATTTTTTATTATTATTTAATTCTGATGAATGTAATACAAGGAATCTTTTGAAAAAAAATGAAATCGATACTACAATTAGATCCAATTTTATGGCCAAATTTATAAAGCCAATAGTAAAGTAATTTATAGAAACCTTAAACTTTAAATGGCTTTTTTCTGAAAACTGTTATTTTCAAACTTGCGCGCACTATTTCTTCAAAACTAATCGTCACAAAATACATGTGTACAAATACATGGGTACAAATTTCTAAAATTTTGTACACATGTATATATTCTATGTTTATTCAATTTCTACCTAAATTTAAGTAAGAGCATATTACCAATTTTTTTACAGAATTTTTTATGATAATTTTGTACATTACAATGCATTTGCCTTAAAAAATATTTTTATATGAAATGTGGTAGATTAAAGTATAACCTATGGATAGAATATACACAAATAATTTAATATATATTTCTTATAGTTTTTAAACAATCTGCGCACAGTGCATTGACCTAAGATTCTTTATTCATAAAACATTATTTTTTTAATATAAAATAATTTCTAATAATCTCCCAAAAGTTCTGATTTTGTTTTCTAACAGATAAAGCTTTGTACAATTTTCCCTAAAAATGGTTTTAAATTCTCTAAAAATGGTTTAAAGGGAAAGTCCCTAAAAATGGTTTAAAAACAGTTATTTTGTAAAAATTACAAATTAACTGTTTGACAACACATTTTAAGCTTGGTACACAATCAGTGTATTTTTGCGCGTGCAAAGGTGATCTCCCCCTTAAGTCCTGTACACAAGATATTAGGATTTGGTACCATTTACCTAGAAACATATGTCATACATGTTCCAATGATGTTGGGAGAAAAAGCGTGATCAAGCCTATCTTTCCAAATGTTCCCGCAAATGTTCCATTACGCTAAGGACAAGGGAATGAGTTTGCTAAAGAGGTTAAATATTGTACTTCATCGGATATAATCTCCATACTCCAGGCTAAGAAGTCTTTTTTGGTTGACTGGTGTGTTACCGTCTTGATATCATGATTGGTAATTACGTATAAAATAATGAATACGCCACAGACGGCCTGTTTCCCGCCTGAACAGTTTCGTAGACTGTCGATGTTACAAGATGCAGAAGAACAACTAGGTATTGTCCTGAAATAGCATCCTGGAACACCAGAAAGCCTCCGACATACTTGACAAAGAACACCAAACAGTTGGGATGGAATGCTTCGGAAGGTGTTAACCATAAGTCTATGAGTGGTCGGAAAAAAAGTGTGCATCTAGATTCGTCTAACACAGTAATTCTCAACCTTTTTAACGGCACGGTAAACTTCAAATAATTTAAAAATTTGGCGGCACACAAACAATAAGATAAAATTAAAAGAATTTTACTTGGATAACTGATTGATATAATATATTTTGTAAAAATAGCATACGAAATAATTTCAATTGAAATATAAAATGAAATTGCATTACCAAGTAAGCAAAATGTTTATTTAACTACAAATTACGTTTCATGCAAAATTTGAGCTTGTTCCTTTTGATAAGTTCATTTATATTTCGGCGTAAAAATGATAATGCTACTCTCATTTCGTAATCCACACCTAAAAGTCCATAACCAGTTGCCAGTGATAAGTGCAGAACTGTAATAATCCAAAGTTGCCAGTCATCAGTCCAGAACTGTAATAGTCATGCGCATTGGTTCAGCCAGTACCCGCTAAGAAGGTAGAACTGATTGAACTACTTCTCTTACGTCACTACTGATGGGTATTCGTAGTGGCAGCGCACTTCAAGAATATAGCGGCAAACTAAAGTGCCGTGGCACAGTGGTTGATAATCACTGGGCTAACCAGATGACACATTAGTGACCATCTGATCTCCATTTGTTATGTTCGTGGCACCATTTGGCAAATTTCCATTGGTGCCAATGATAATTGGCTTCCAGTTTGCTGCACAGCCATAAATACCAGCATTTTGCAACTCCCAAAGATTTTTTTTAAAAATTTAAACAGTACCACTACTACCCGTATTAACTTGTGCTGTGTATAGTCTTAGGCTTTCGTCGTACAGTCTGTGCCATGTATTACGTTTTCCTAGCTGATACCATTGAGGGACTACACGCTTTTACCGTTTAGAGAAAACACCTTATTCAGTTCTATGGCGAGTCATAATCTTTCATATTGTATCTTGTGATACACTGACAATTTCTGACGTTTTAGATATAGACACGGAGTGAAGGTAGTCCAGTTGGCAAAGGCATCAACCCAGTAACCTGCAAGCTGCGTGTCGATGCCCGTCGTCGACAAACCCATCGACGTGTACAATGTTGTTGTTGTTGTTGTTGTCTATCCCTCCCGATCGACAACAACATCAGATGAGGTCCATGAAGTCGTGAGTTTTCAAAAGATGATGAACCGCGCCAGGATTGGAGTACAGCTGGCTCCTCTAGCAACCAATACATGTCAAGGGATGGGCAGGAATGTCCTGACCGAAAGTGCACATCGGGAAAATCGGGTGAACTCTAAAGCCCGACACAAACCGTAGAGCACGAAGATGACCACTGTGGAGCCTGGCCAGAGATGTCTGATCTACACTGCTGCTGGCCCAATTCAAAGCTGATCGACAACAACATCAGATGAGGTCCATGAACTCGTGAGTTTTCAAAATATGAAGAACCGTGCCAGAATTGGATTACAGCTGGCTTCTATAGCAACCAATGCATGTCAAGGTATGGGCAAGAAAGGCCTGCACGAAACTGCATCTCGGAAAAATGGGATAAACTTTGAAGCTCGACACCAACCGTAGAGCACGAAGATGACCGCTGTGGATCCTGGCCAGATCTGTCTGATCTACCGTGCTGCTTGCCCCATTCAAAGCTGCACAAGCACTGCCGCAGTCACACCACTCATGAACTGGGGCCTTCCTCCAAGAGGAGTTGATTTCAAGTTTGACGTGTACACTAATGGTGACTGGTGCACGGGAAACATCTGTTACATATTCAATGTCTTGAAAGTTCCCAAAATACCTCTGGAGGTGCGGGTCCAAGTGTTTCCAGTCTCGTTACTTGACTCAGTTCAAAATTACGGGATCGGTACATAGTGGGAGATGTTTGTCCACCCATATGGTGCCCCCTATAATAAGGAGACAAGCAAAACCGCTGTGATAACAGGTGAATGTTTAAAAGGACAAGGCCTCCGCATATACACACACCTTAAACCCAACTGCAAATGATACCTTTCTGCAAATCGCCCAATTTGAACGTAATTCACCGTAATTTCCGAACAGCTAATTCTGCAACAATTTCAACTACGTCTGCGTGGTAGCTCATATCATGAATATTTATTCAGGAACTTTCTATGAGCTGAAATTGTCTAATATATATTTTCTACTTGGTCTACTCAATCGCGCTTTTCAAAGTTCATATGATCAACTGTTAAAGTGAGATAAAAAAAAATAAATAAATAAATCTTCATAACCACAGCTTGTGTTTAATCAAACTAAGTAAACCTGAGTATGTAAGAACTCATTTTTGTTGTTATTTTTGCTAATATTGTTTGGATTTCTATCTCAATTTTTATTACAGAACTTTAAAAATAAAATAAAAAAATAATAAAAAAAAACTTGACAAAAAATAAATTTTAAAATATAATTTACTGTTATGAAACCTAAAACATGCATTTGAAATCTTGTATTAATTTTTAATGATTTCCCCTCAATCAAACAAGCATTTTTCCATTGAACTTAAATTAGGGTTTCAAAATGTTAAAAATTTTGAATCTGAGATATGCACATCAAAATCATGGATTTTGCGCTTAAGCATTTTTAGCAAAGCAAATTCAGGTTCTGTCAATATTTCTTTCTCATTATTAAGTATTCTTAGAGAAGCCTAATTCACGATAAATTTCCAAATTTCTGACGGCTACAGCGAACATCCCAGAAATACTTTTTAAAAACAAAAGTAATTCTTAATCTTGACACATGAACGTGAACACAAAACGGTTAAATTCTTGAATAATTTACAAACACTGCTCTTCTGTGAAACATTAACTTTCAAAATATGATAAATATTTGACGTTCAAAAATATGCAAATTTGTGGTAAAATTTATGGCATGAATACATTGTTTATTTGTTTCAAACGGTTGTGAAATGATGGTGAGACAGGTAGGACGTATTACCAAGCACATTTGTTCAAGTACTTGGATTTTTCTGACATTAAAGTATATGTCATAACACATGTTCTAATATACTTCGTGATGTGTGATACTTTAGTTCATTGGAACTGAATATTTAAATAGGGGCCTGTATTTCAGTTTCTTTTTGTCATCTTTTTGAAAATGTTCAAGTTGCTATGCCGATTCTTTGGGCAGTCCTCGAGTGAAAACTACTGCATCTATTTATATTATTTTGGTCTTAAACGAAATATTTTTAATCTTTAGATGTGTCAAATTTGGTTTTTATAACCTCAATTCCTATTAATTACTAATAATTTACAGTTAAAAATGGCTTAAATCTGGCTCTAGATACTCACTAAGCACGACGCCGCATAAAAGCATTAATTTGTTTCTGCACATGCTCAGTGGCATGTTTAAATCTGGCTTTAGACATTCACTAAGCACGAGGCCGCAAAAACATATTAATTTGTTTCTGCACATGCTCAGTGGCATGTTTAAATCTGGCTTTAGACATTCACTAAGCACGAGACTGCATAAACACATTAATTTGTTTCTGCACATGCTCAGTGGCATGTTTAAATCTGGCATTAGACATTCACTAAGCACGAGGCCGCATAAACATATTAATTTGTTTCTGCACATGCTCAGTCACATGTTTAAATCTGGCTTTAGATACTCACAAAGCACAATGCCGCATAAACATATTAATTTGTTTCTGCGCATGCTCAGTTACACGTTTAAATCTGGCTTTAGATACCAAGCACGAGGCCGCATAACTACGTTAATTTGTTTATTCCGAGGAATCTCTCGCTCTGCCATTTTTATATTTAATTATGTTTGTGAGATATAGAATTAAACCTGACAGAAACTGATTATTTCATGTTATTGAGTAACTATATTTGAAGGGTCCAGGTGTAAAACCATTTTACAGCCATTTTTACGAAAATGAGTTAGCATTTTCATCTTGTAGCTTTCAAGGAGTACTAACACACGTGTATACATATCTGGGGCAGAACCACTTTATAGCCGTTAAAAATAGCGATAGAGTTTCAGTGTGCAGGGGAAAATCGACGTTTAAATTTGTTTTTCTCAAAAAATTTTTCGTCTAAATTAATTTTACTCCTGGACCCTTCATTTCATTTTATTGGGGTCAACGGAAATTTTTTAAAGTGTATTTCTCTATTCTTTGTATTATAATTTTCAACATTTGGCAATGATGTGCTGATTATAATTTGTGTATTAATACAATTATTAACTATCCAGCCGTCATGTTTTGACAGGTACCAAATATTTTTTTTTTTATTTTATTTTATTTTATTTTATTTATATTTTATTTATTTATGTTTTAAATCTACTTAACTTTGCGAATTATTTTTTTTCAAAAGTATTGTATTTAAAATCCTCAACAGCATAATTTTAAGCTTCGTACCTGAGTAAATAAGCTTTCAGCGGATTTCTCTACATTTATTACAATTGCATTAATGTTAACTAACTACTACTCATTTCAAATTCTCTTTTGTACAAACGCTGTTTACCTAATGTAGACTACACTCCAATTGAAATACCCTATGTTAACTGTAGCTGAGTTGTTTAGATAACCATCCGGTTAAATTACTTTGGATAATTAAAACTGACACTCCCAAACATGAACCTATCGATGTAAAATTAGAGTTACGGCCTTTATCCGTCTCTTATGTAAGAGAGGGCATTCCATAGCATCATAAATAGTTTAAAATTCATTCTAATTATGTACCTGCGTACTTCAAAATGACTCTGAATCCAGTAAAAAAAACATTGCTCAAATACTGCACATCTCGAAAATATTGATTATGAAAAACGAGAGAAACAAGCTTTTGAAAAACGAGCTTTTTTAATACTGCAAAGCTTAAAATAACAAATTTTCCTCTGGTAACAAATTTTCCAAAGGAAAACCATGCGTAAAGGGAACAGACCTGTTATGATCGAAGAAAATTATGTCATTTTTCAAAAGGTAAATACAGGGCGGTCATAAAAAAACTTTGCCGATATATGGACCTCTAGCGGCTGTTCCGTTCCACCGTTAGAGATGAGATTTCAGATACAGTTATTTAGAAGTATGAGCTCCGTATTCTCTGAACGCAACAAAGTGGTGCTCAGGGTTACGGTTATAGGTACAGAAACTCGAAATTTTCGAATAACAACGCCCACTTTTACCGGCGCAAAATTCTCAGCGCATGCGAAAACCCTAAAGAGCGTTGGAACGGTACGTGTATCACAAAAACTGGACGCGTCATGCACGCACAAAAGACAGCTCTGCGAACGGTCTGTGATAGCACCCATGTGGAAAAGGTGTAATCCTAATAAAAGTTTTCTTTTTTTCCGATCTGTGTTGTCATCAGTGATTGGCATCTTGCCTCTGTCATATGCAAATTTCCTCCGTGCACCCCAATCGTTTTTTTTTTGTTTGTTGGCCGTTTGCAGAGCTGTTTTTTGTGCGTGCATAACGCGTACGTTTTTTGTGATACACGTATCGTTTCAACGCTCTTTAGGGTTTTCGCATGCGCTGAGCATTTTGCAACGGGGAAAAGTAGGCGTTGCCATTTGATAATTTCGAGTTCCGGTTCCTATAACCGTATTCGTAAGCACCACTTTTTTGCCGTTCCCAGAATCCTGAGTTCATATCTTTAAATAACTATATCTCAAATCTCATCTCGATCGGTTGAACGAAACAGCCGCTAGAGGTCCATATATCAGCAAAGTTTTTTTTTATGACCACTCTGCATTTTGAGAATCGGAAAATACCTGAAAGTATTTAATGTAAGAAAATGAGGAATAGGCAAAATCACGGTAAGGTTAAATACGAGAACTTTAGAGACAAGAAAGGAGAAAATATTCAACACATAGAAATTGCAAGGAATAAAAATAAGCAACGACCGAAACGACAGCAAGAAATAGCTATTAAAATAGCCTTAAAAGTTATAAAGTATTTAAAATTAAGATACAATTAAAATTATGAATGAAAATAAAATATAATGGTATAAAATAAAATAAATCTAAAGAGAAATGTGGGTATAGAACTGTGGGTTGAACTACTTCCATGCCATTGCGGTGGAGATGCGTATAAAAAAAGAACTTTAATATGGTAAATCTTGGACATCGAGTGGGAAATCTCTTAGGCAAGCTCAGAAACGTAAAAAAAAGAAAGTATGTAACTTACAATAAGTAAGAATATATATAAAACTTACTTACAATATACAAATTGTCCGGGATAAAAGTATCCAAAAGTTATGGCTTAATTTTACGGAAGTACCCATTAGAATTTTTAAAAAATATATTTAAATAGAAAGAACATCTCACCAAGTTTTAATATCAATAGATTTCAATATGTTCACCTTTTATAGCACGACAAACGTCTAAACGGTAATCCAGTTCTATCCAAGGGACGAATATATCCCCACAATATTAGACTCTCGAAGTTATTAGACGAATTACTTGAATAATACGCTTCTTCAACTAATCCAGAGCCTCATTTTTTTATTTATACGCAAAATTTATTGTTTATACACTAATAACTCCTGATATGCTACGAAACACTTGGAGGACTGGATTACTGTTTAGACGTTTATCCTGCTACAAAAGGTGCACACTTCGAAATATACTGATAACTTGGTGAGATGTTCTTTCTATTCAATTTTTTTTAAAATTCTAATGGGTAGTTCCATAAAAATAAGCCATAATTCTTGGATACTTTTAGCCCGGACACCCTGTATATTAGTATATATTACTGTTGAGATTTGAAAGAACCACGCGTTCTCCTTTCTCCTCTAAAATCCAACTTTATTAAACAAACACACCCACTTTTATACACTCAAAAATCCTATCAAACATCGATGTTTCCACCACCGACAGAGAAACTTCTGCGTTCAACGTGCAGTTACATTTTGCGTCATGGAACAAGTGAGATGAAAATCAAAATCAAATATGACGTCATAACAAGTGAGATGAGAAGTAAAACAAGACATGACGTCATAACAAGTGAGATTAAAGCAAGAATGACGTCACAATTCTCCCACCTTTTGATTAAAAGATAAAATAATTAATCAAAACAACATATCACAATAAATAGAAAAGTTCAAAAGATAAAGTTCTAACTAAACAGTTCAGACTTCAAGTCGTGAAGGAATCTTAACAGTTCTACCAAATCTTGTCACAATTCCTTTAACTGGAAAATCAGGGACGAGACTCGTTACATCAGTAGAATTTTCCTGTTCATCTGTTTTAGAATACAGTGGAGAGGACATTTCAAGAGGAAAAATTCTTTGAATGGGTCAAATAATTTCTCCAGAAGTTGTTTTAAGACGAACTACTCTGATATTGCCATCTTTACCTGGATACACTGTAATCACTCTGGCCATTGGCCACAATATTCTTCGCTTTTCCCCATTTTCGATGAGAACAACGTCCCCAACTTTCACCTCACGACCCGTTCCAACTTTCGAAGGGCGTTGAACTAGTTGACCTAGATACTCGCTTCTAAATCGTCTGCGAAGAGTGTCCCTTAATTGTTGTTGCCGTCGTAATCTTTTATTGAGATTTACTTGATCGATATTATCCAAATCTGGTACGCCCACTTCAATGTTCTCCCCTAAAAACATTGCGGGAGTCAAAGGATTGAGGGAATCTGAATCCTCTGAAACATATGTTAGAGGTCTGGAATTTACTACTGCTTCACAGTCACATAGTACAGTCATTAATTCTTCATAATGTAATGATGACTGCCCCAAAACTCGACGTAGAAGCTTTTTGACTATCGGAATCATTCTCTCCCACAATCCTCCCCACCAGGGAGCAGCAGGCGGATTAAAGTACCATTGAATTCTATTGACGGATTCTTCAACCTCAATTGCTTTCCAGTCAATACAGTTCAAGAGATTGTTAGCCCCTATGAAATTGCTTCCATTGTCGCTGTAAATAATTTTCGGTCGTCCCCTTCTGTCAATAAATCTGTGGAAACCGAGTAAAAAACTTTGAGTCGAAAGGGACATGATCAGTTCCAAGTGTATAGATCTGTATACAGCGCAGGTAAATAGGATAACCCATGCCTTCTCTCGCCCTCTCAAAATAAGTGGTCCAGCTAGATCTACTCCAGTGATTTCAAACACAGAGGCATCTCGGACTCTGTTTTCAGATAGAGCAACTGGAGTGCTCTCTAATCTTTTTGCTTCGTAGCTCTTGCATCGAAGGCAGTTCGAAATTACTTTCCGAATTGTTTTCCTAGCTCTCAGTATCCAAAAAGTTGTCTTAATTTAGAAATTACAATATTTATGCCAACATGCATCATTTTTAAATGGACATCTTGGATCAAACAACTTACAAGCATGTGTTTGTTCGGCAGAAGCAGAGGATAAATAAAATCCCTTTCATCTTTCCTTTCGGCAAGTTTGGTCTTTACTCGGGGTAAGTCTTCTTCATCTTTAAACACAGAAATCGACTTCAATTTCTTAATATCTTCTGAGTTAAAGACTTCTTGCTGCACTAATCTAATGATAATTTTCTCTGCAGCAGATAGTTCAGTCACTTTTAATTCTCCAATTTCTCTCTCTTTGCTGCTGTTCCGAGCGTTTTGAATGAATCTGTTCATCCAGGCTACCATTCTTATTATCTTACTATAGCTTGAAAAGTAGGCTGTAATCCAGGAATCCGCAACATTGCTGCAATTAAATGATGTTACTACAGTCTTTCTCTTTTCGGCAGTTATTTCAGTTTCATTCTCAATGGGGTTAGATTCTGGCCAATCCTCTTCAGGTTTTGTCAGCCAAAGTGGTCCCTCCAACCATCTCGATTCTATCAATTTTGTTACAGAGCATCCTCTTGAGGGAAGGTCAGTTGGGTTAGCTGTTCCATGAATATGGTGCCAATTTCCGGGTTCGGTGAGACGTCGAATTTCTTTCACCTTATTATTGACAAATGTTCCCCATGTTTCATTCTTCATAATCCAACAAAGAGCAGTTGACGAATCTGTCCAAAAGTATTCTTTTGAGATTTCAATCTGAAGTTTTCCTTTGGTGAAAGAAAACAATCTGGCACCAATACAACAAGCTAATAATTCAAGTCTGGGAATTGTGGACCCTTTCAATGGAGTAACTCTAGATTTAGCCTGAAGTAGTTGTACTTTTACTTGTTTCTCGTTCTCACATCTTAAGTAAACAGCGGTTGCAAATGCATTCTTTGAAGCATCACAAAAACATGCAGGCTATAAGAGGAACAGTTATCCATTGTTGCTTGTCTAGGAATCTTTACTAAGGACAACAAAGGCTATTCACTCAACCATTTTAAAAATTTCTTCTTAATATCAGCAGGAAGTTCAGAGTCCCAACTCAATTTCTTTTCCCAGATCTTCTGTAAATATAATTTTGGAAGGAGGGTGACAGGACAACTAAAACCTACGGGATCGAACAACTTTTGCGTAATTGACAACATGATCGGTCTTGACACGGGTAGGTCTCCCAAACTTATAAAGAAAACGTCACAAGAGAGTGTGTCTTCGTGTTTGTCCCACAAGAGTCCCATCACTTTCACAGGCTGAGTATTGTCATTGACGATATCAATTCCTGACCGGTGCCATCCTCTTAAATCGAAACTCGCTTGAGCCATTATTTCAGTGGCCCTGAATAGTTCTGCCTCTTCTATTGAATCAACCGAAGTCACACAATTATCTACGTAGAATGATGAGCGTAGCTTCTCAGCAATACATTTGTGAGGAGGCCCATATTGTCTTAAATGAAAGTCGATCACTGCTTCCAACAGAAAAGGGCTACAGTTCAAACCAAAGATCACCCAGCGATGACGAAATTCCTTAATCTGTCTTTGCTCTGGATCATTCCACCAGAGGAATCGCAAAACATCTCGGTCCTCTTCGGTTCCAGATACTTGTAGGAAAGACCTTTTTATGTCTGAGATAATTCCTATTTTTTTTCTCTAAAATTGAGTAATATCGTTGGTATCAGCTCTAGCAAATTTGGTCCTTTAGCTAAGCAATCATTTAAAGATAGAAAGTTCTTCTGCTTACATGAAGCATCAAATACTGGCCTAATTGCTATAGTTGAACCCTCTTTAAAGTCCGCTCGATGAGGGAGATAATGTGCAGTCCCTCTTGCTTCATTTTCTGATACTTCTTCGATTATTCCTGATTTCAACCAGTCTTCAAATACTGCATTATAGTCTTCCAACTTATTTTCAGATTTAAGCTTTCTTGGGGATGAAATTAGTCTTTTTTCAGCTATATCTCTATTGCTTGGCAAATCTCCACGGTCACTGATCCACGGTAAGCTTACTTCATATCTATTTTCATTATCTCTCTTCAAAGTCTTATGGAAATGATCACGTACAGCATTTTCTAATTCTTGACAAGACTTATTCTCACTGGGGTCTGTTATACCCAACGCTTCTAATTTCCACAAGTTTTCTAAATTATTGTTATGGACCATCATCGAGGTTATCATGGTTGAAGTATTTTTAGTTGAGATACTGTCACTTATTTTGCCCATGATGACCCATCCTAACAAAGTGTGCACAGCCATGAGGCCACTATCTAATTTCTGAAGTTTTCCAGTCAAAATATCTCCAATTGTATCAGCACCTAAAATAATTTCTATTGGCAGATTTTCCCGTTCTGAATATGTAACGCGAATGTTTTTCTGTATTATTTCTTTCATCCAAGGTCCTGACGGCAAACTTGGTATAGAGCCACACATTTTTGGTTGATCTAACAGGTGAATATTGCAAGAATAACTGTTATCAATGCTACTAATACGCAAACTATAACATTTGTGGACTTCTTTTTTCAAGGTAACTCCACCAGAAAGTGAGTGTACTAACGCCTCAGATCCTACTGGTCTACATCCCATTCTTTCAACAGTGTCGTTTAATATATATGAACGCTGCGAACCAGTATCAAAAAGGACCCTTGCTCTTTGTTTCTTTCCGTTAGCATTAATATTAACCAGTAAAGTTTGAAGAAACACATCTTTTGTGCTACAAGAATTAGCTAAAGTTACATTCTTATCTTCCTCAGTATTTTCCTTTATTCCATTCTTTGTATTTACGGTAAGTTCGGGGGATACAACAACCCAGTGTTTTTTAGAACAAATTAGACAGCATACACGTGTCTTACATTGTTTGGCTCGGTCTCCTACCTTTAGGCAGACAAAACACCCCCTTTTATCTTGAATAAGATTATGCTTTTGGTTAAGATCCATTTTATGGGCTGAAAAACAATCTTTAGTCTGATGATGTTTATCACAAAATAGACAATTAGTTTCTTTATTTCTACTAGTTATTTTCTCACCGGCAAAGAGATCATTTGCTGTAGGAACCGAAGCTTCTTTGCATTTTCCCTCTTTCCACAACCTAGTTTTACTCAATTTAAATCCCGATTTTGCTAGAGAAATTCTTTGCTCCCCTTCTACTTCGTTTCTCAAGAATGTCAACAGCTGTTTTAACTTATAGCAATAAGAATTATCTTGAGAACTAATTGCAGCATTTCTCAGCCAAACTCTTAAAATTTCTTCCGGAATACACGATTCCACTAATGGAAAGAGCATTGCAGCGTATTTATCACTAGTCACACTAGCATTATGGATTCTAATGCTCTTAAGTACGATTCCAATTTATCATATAATTGTGCTATATTTAGTCTCCCTCTCTGAACCGTAGCATTTTTTATTACGAGGCCTAGCACTTCTCGAACATAAAATTCGATTAACAACTCTTCTCTTCCAAACCTATTTGTTAAACATTCAAATACTTTATCAATTATCTGCAGTTGCAGGAAAGCTCTCTACTATATCCCGTGCTCTAGTACCATGTATAGTTGCTTGTAGTAAATAATGGAATTAATCTTCCTTTTCAAGTAATTTGTCATCATGTATGAGCTTAAACTCACTCCAGAATGTTAACCAGTCTTTAACATCACCTCCAAATTGTTTCAGTTCTATTTTTGGCAACTTTAGTTTACGTTTATTCAAAGTCGGTGATGTACTTACCGACGCAGAACAATCAGTTGGCGACGTTTGGCCAGCAAAAAATGTTTCTGTTCTAACTCGTATTCCGTCCATTTTTTCTTTATATCCATCAATACACTCAAATTCATTAGAATAATCTTCGTCTGTTTTGTATTCCAAACTCAAAATTTGGGTATCCCAATTACTAAGTTCATTATATAAGCGATCTAGGGTAGCGATTTTTGTTTTCACTGCTTCAATATTCGGCGTCTCTAAGCCTAATTCCCCCACGATAGCATTAAATGTTTTCGTGAACGCTGTTCTGGCTGGTGTTCTTTGCCTCTTCAGAGCTTCCATAATTTAAAGAAATATTAAAACAAATGAAATGTTCATTTACTTACGATAACCTAATCGCATCACGTCCTTCGGTTACCAAATGTTGAGATTTAAAAGAACCACGCGTTCTCCTTTCTCCTCTAAAATCCAACTTTATTAAACAAACACACCCACTTTTATACACTCAAAAATCCTATCAAACATCGATATTTCCACCACCGACAGAGAAACTTCTGCGTTCAACGTGCAGTTACATTTGAAATCAAAGAGATGAAAATCAAAATCAGATATGATGTCATAACAAGTGAGATGAGAATTAAAACAAGACAGGACGTCATAACAAATGAGATTAAAACAAGAATGACGTCACAATTACTATACCTTTGAATATATTCTAAAAATTTAATTATTTGGTTACTGCGTATTAGAATATATGTAAAAATGAAAATGCCTTCATAGGCTTTTGATATGTGATGTAGTCTAGATTAGTCACACAACAGTAGTTTTGATCGATACACTATCGATCATTAGTCTGGATTAGTAATCTGGTTTAGTACACAGGATTAGTACTATGGATAGGTGCACTTTAGTATGAATAGTTATATACAAGTTAAGAACCACGTATTACAAAGTAAAGGTGCAGAGATTACCATATATATTTTTTTAATTCTAGGTTTTTATTATACTCTTATGAATTAAATGTTGAACATCTCAAAGTATTTTATAGATTTAATATCGAATAATCATTAACATTCAATTAGAAAATAACAAGAAAATTATTCTCGTAAACTTAATTTATTTCAAAGATTGTAATTCTGCTTCAGTTAATAAAATCAATATAAATTGAAAACAACTCGCTGGAAACAATTAGGAATAGAAATATAAAGTTGTAATGAGATTTGTGTTAGTGAAATTTTATCTAAAGGATTTAGATGTTCTCATAAAAGGCGTCACGTTTTAATCCATTTCATATATACTTGAGGTAATGATTTATGTTACATTTTTTCTACGCTTTTTTCTCTTAGCAATTTTACAAGATGTGAAATATAAATAAGGTTACCAATCACAGAAATATTACAGTATTATATAGCTGAAAAAAAGAACCTTATTGTCATTTGAAGTACTCAACGCCGGATGTAATGCATATATGGCAAAGTTCCTACAGGTGTTGGAAACTTCTGGAATACTCCTGCTTCGCTACTGCTTAAGGCTGCTATGTACTAAGAAAAAAATCGTATTTCCCTTTTCCTCTTCTTGCAGACTTTTGTGGTGGGAGGAGTCCAGTTGACAGTTCGAGAATTCCACTCCCCTAAGGATTGACATTTTGAGGGATTTTATGCTTCGTACCAGCTGTCTCTCTATAGGGGGCTGTCTCTCTATAGGGGGGTTAAGCGTTGCTTCCAAATTTTTTATTTAAATTATATTTTTGTCAACGATTTACAGGTACATAAATGCGTATAATCAAATAAAATTGGTATTGACAGATAGCCTGAAATTTTCTGCAAAGCGCTACAGGATTCATTTTATAAATTTCGTCCACTGAAGGAATTTATGAGCGTTTAAAACACACTATATCGGATTTTTCCCCGAATAATTTAAATTTTAAAATATTAATTGCATTTAAAAAAAAAAAGAAAAATGTACACAAATGTAAAATTTCTTTCTCTATGACGGAGTACACTTTACAGAAAAAAATCTTTGAATCCAAGTCGGCAATCCGTGGATAAATTTTCTCCATAGGTTAACACTGAGGTGAGAGAATCCAATGGGGTTAGTACATCGCAGTCTTAAGTTTCCTGGTAACAATAGCTTGGATATATGAAATGTTTGAAAAGCTGTGTCCTTTCAGTGCCGATTTCAGTCTTTGGAAATAGGAAAAAGATCACTCCAGGGGAGTATGGAGGGGGAGATAACTCAGTAATGTGATGCTTGGTGATTAATCGTTTCACGCACATAGCAGTATGAGGCCGTGCATTATCGTGCAAAAGGTACCTCTTGCATGATTCCACAGCAACGAATTCCGGCCGCTCACGACAAATACGCACAAAGAGGCGCTTTAGATCATGGCTTTAAAAATCAGCATTAACTGTTTTTCCATCTAGTTTTTCCATCTTAATTCCTGTGCGTCGAAAAGGGTAATAACCATTGTCTTGTACTTTGATTTTTATAAACGGATTTTTTCGATTAATTTGAAACAAAATTTCATATTGACTCTATGCTTCATGACGCAATGCATTAACAACTGTTACATTAGAGCTACCGCGTGAATAAACACCTGTAGAGAAATATTGAAAACGAAGTTCAAAGTTTACGTGAGACGGGGAAGAACACAATGCACATGTGTCGGCGCGTCGGGCTGTTTTTAATTTTCCAAAGGAGGGGGATTCACCTCATTTATCGCTCTCACCTTGAATTTTTATTCCCTCTCATTTTTATTTGAGCTTTAAAATTTCTTCTAATGCTTTTTTAATACCTCAAAATTGTTCTATACTACTCAACAAATGTATCATATATTCAGTACTTTTTTTTATTTTGCATCTATTTAAAGTTTGTGTTTTCATGCTCTGTCACTGAAAGAGGCCCCTATAGCTTTAACCAGATCATCACAGATCTCTACTACACCTAAAGTTTTGAGAAACAATGCTTTGAACCAGGCACACTAAACTTTTTTTGTTGTTGCCTCGGGACTCGTGCGTATATTTGCTACGTTACGCTGGTCGAAACATAGTACACAAAAACTTATTTATTTTTGCTATATTTGTCCATTTTCAATATAAGGATACGAAGCAACTGCGCAATCGTTTATTGAACAGTTTTATGTTTTCATTGCTAGGGTAGGTTTTAAGTTAACTTCTTTGGCAGTCTATGATCGGTTTTTAATTTTGTTACTTTGATTTGTTTATTTTATTTTTACATGTATGGTGCGTTGAGCCCTTAGTGAAATTTGTCTCTGTCTTTTCATTTTCTTTTGACTAAATGTTTCAATGGAGATCTCGGGGCCTTGGGATGTCTTATGGTTAGACCTGCATCCTATTCAGAAAAATCCCCTTGAGGAAACTGATTTGGTTAGGCTCCCTGATGACGAGACCAGTCGGTTACCTCGATTTCTGGTTCAGTTCCGGCACTACTACAGAATCTTGCCTGTGGTGCGTGGAGCCCTGAGTGCTTGATTTCTGTTTGTTTGCTGTCTGCATTCTTCTTATAATTATCTAGCTATGTTGGATTATTTATTTTTAGTTATATTTACACAAAAACTCGTAATACAATAATGTAAAAATGAAAGTCAAAATCTAAGTGTATTAAAAAGTTTATTTAAAAGTGACAGATATTTTTATATTCTTTGATATTGAGACACACGTTTGGCAACTTTAGACAAATCATGTTTATACTTGCTACATGCTACTGTCAATACGTCCCCAAGTTATGATTCAGTAAGTCGATTTCTATATGAAAGGTTTATTTGGATAGTGGTCCAACAGAACTTTAAAAAAAATGAAGTTAGCCTTACTTCATGCTCATACAAGTCATTTCTATCTTATTTTTAAATTTGTACACCTACAGATTATTTCTGCCGCCAACAGAGGGCATTACAAATCAGACTTCAGCTGCCATTTCTCAGCCCTCACTATACTTTAAGGCTCCGTATCTCAAAATTAACAAGAATGGAGTTGGACCAATATTCAAATAAGGGCTTCATATATTCTTCACATGTTTCGTTTTGGAATTGGATGATTCGCAAAGATACGCTGATGCGAACAACAGGGGAAGCAGGTGGCACAATTTTGTACAGTTTTGTATTGTCGAGGCATTAATTTCCAAAAACATGTTTACAAACGCCTGATTATGAGTGTGAGTGTTCTGGCACCAAATAAACGCTTGGTAGGTCGCATGCGTTCCGCGGACCGCAGTTTGAGTATCCCTGCTCTAGACCTCAAGGTTTGAGTAGATATTTTAGTTCATAATTTTCAATTTTAATTTTGCTTGCTTCTTAAGTATCTATTTTACGTAGATTGTATCTAATAACGCTGTTGTATAGAGGTTTCACGGTTAATTGAACCAAATCCATGACAGTGAGTTCTGAAAAACTTATATCAAAGTAGAATGATTTTTTTTCTTTCAAAAACGCTTGATAATAGTATTTATCTCTCAATCTCTGCTTGTTTTCATCAGCACATTTGTAAACACAGTGACAATACATTTTTTTAATGTTAAGGATATGATTCAGATACTTTTTTTTGACATAAAAGTTGCGTGAGTAGTAACCTTGAAGCAACGCAAAGACATCAGAATCATCAATTATATTTGAAGTTGGCATACTCCTGCTGTCAATCAGTCCAAAAACATATTTTCTACTCAGGTGTTGATACAGTCCTTCTTAACG
>OU015502.1:105523957-105531457 GCA_907164885.2 Dolomedes plantarius
ATTGCATGCAGAGGCATTGCAAGGAATTTTACATACATGCTTTTAAAGAGAGAAAGGCGAGGGAAATTTTCCATTTTGAGAAAGATGCGCGTAAAATACAAATGTTGGCGTAAAGACACTACAGCATATAAATTATGTGTCCAAAAACGGAACAATAGTAGAAACATGTGATTTCTGTTTCTTTCTTCTACGTGCTCTGTTGAAGGTTTTGAGTGAAAAAGAGAGATTTATTTTTACGTCTGTTTGTTTAAAATTGTATCCTGAATCCCTTAACGAGAGCAAATGGGTTTTGAACTATTAGATTAAAGAGAATCCGCTGAATTTAATGAAATTACTAAGAGTAATACATATGCATGTAAAATATCATTTTGTTTGCTAAAATTCAACGTGTTTCAGAGTCCACGATAAAAAAAATTTAAAATGAACAAGAGTTGAATTCTCAAAAGAATGTTTTCCCCATTTCCTTAAACCGTGATTACCATATCGACAGACAATCTTCCGCTATGTTTTCTTCGGTAAAATAAATAACTTTTCATATGCATCTGTTAAAGAAAATGTAAAAATAATAACAATTTGGAACATAAATCTCCATTCTGCATCATATCAATAAAATGACATAGACTCCAGGTATCTGCATACTTATTTTGATTAAAATAAAGGACACAAAACCCAATTCAATCTCAATTTTAAAAGCTACGTAGGTTGGGAAATACAAACTTTATCGGTTTGCAGTACATAAAGATAAAGTTATAATTCTTGCTGAATATGAATGTAAATATTTTATTAGAGAATGAAAGTAGATCTCCAGAAATGAGAAATCCATGGGATTTTTTCAAAAAATTTGAAATACACCTTAAGCCTTCGTTTGAAGGAAAAACTGGATTCAATTCAGTTTTGATTTACATTTCCCTTTTTCAAAAATTAATATTTCAAAATATGGGACCTGTCAACAATGATTTAGAAAAATATTTATTTAAGCGAAGTTGCTAAGAGTTTTTATTTTAAAAAATTAAAATAAAATATCTGGATTTCAGAGAAGTTGAAAATGCTTTCTTTTAGTAAACTCAAAAGGTAAAATATGTCAATAAAATATGTCAATAATATGCTCAGTAAAGGTAAAATATGTCAATAAAAAACTCAATCTTTTGAAACTTATGAGTTAATATATACAAAATTATATATTTACAGGTGGTTTTCAAAATAATGGAAACACCTATCAATATTAGTGGTGTTTATGAATAGGCTTCGTATTCCTTAAAAAACAAGTCTGACCACCGGTATTTTTTATATAATATAGTATATGTATTATTCTACTGTCAGGTAGCAGTAATAATCTACTGCCCTGCAAGATACTTGCTCACTTTTTCTTGTACTATGAACTCACGGATTAGCAGCGATCCAATCATTTCACTCCTTTCCTATACTCTGTTTCTATTGGTTCCCCTCTGCTTATTACCTGAAAGTCTGCAATTGAGGGCGTGGCCCAGGAATTGCAGTTGCGACCCATTTCCTATGGTCCTATGGTAGCAGTAATAAGACTATCCTTACTGATTTTTGCTTAATCGTCTGCTACCGTAATTTTTTCAAAAACCTGCCACATTAAATATTCGTCAATTTTTATTTATTTTCTTATTTATTTTTTGCTATAATTTGTATTATTTATATTCATTTATTTATTTATTATTATTATTATTATTATTTTTTTACTTTAAAGTCAACACTTTTCTTTTAATCCTGAGAACGGAAATATAGACTCAAAAAAAATTATCCATACCGAGGGTATGGAGCCCTGCTCTCTGGTGCCTCATTAATGTGCCATGTTTATATCTATGTCTAGCAGTAATGAAGCTAAGGGCATCTTGCTTTTGGGGCAACAGAGTAAAATATCAAACCTTGCAAACGTTGTAAAAAGGGCAAATTGTTGGAGGGCGCTTACATTGGAGAATGTTTTACTTCAACATTCAGGCTAATGGGTGTTTATCAACCTATGGTGTCGAATGTCATGATAGCATACAGAGTGAACAGAAAAACATACTTTGCCAAACAGATTAGTGAACGAAAGGACTGCTATGGACATTCAGTGAGCTCATACAAAGAGCTCAGTGTATGAGAGGGACGAGGTATTGAACCGGATTGTGACACGAAGAAAGGAAACACCTGCAACCACAATGAACGTAGTGCTCAATCGGCTTCTGAATGTTCCAGCATCAACCATTAGAAGTTGAAGGGAACTTCCCAAACAAAGCATTTACGGAAGAGTAGCTATTCCCATGCCACTTGTAATAGATGGAAATACAAATTATCGTCTACAATGGTGCCACGAGCACAAATCCTGGTCGAGTAATATGTCGAAAAACGGCATTTGGTCCGACGAATCATTGTTCACGTTGTTCCTTGCAACACGAGTGAGTATGTCTGGAGAACACCTACACAAGAGTGAGATTCTGGCTGTCTCATCTCAACTGTCAACCATGAAGGTAGATCTATCAGGGTTTTGGATGGCATCTCATGTTTTTCTTCAGGCCTTATTGTAACCCTAAAAGGGAGATTGAATGGGAAAAACTATGTCGAAATTTTAGCCCACTAGTCCTTCCTATGGTGCAAACATTGTTTCGTGCAGGAGATGGCGTTCTCCGGTATGATAATCCCCCTATACATACAGCTAAATCTATCAAGTATTAGTTTGAAGAGCATGAAAAAGAAGTCAAATACCTTATCTTTCCCTGTACAATTTCCCCGACTATAAATCATCCAACCACTGTGATATGTATAAGCGGATAGATAATATTATCGATATCCACCACAGCATCTCTACAGGAATTTCATAATTTTTCCCTCAAGAAAAGTATAATATATTCTTAACCACTATTTATGACTAGTATAATCAAATTCAAAGGGGAATCAGGTGGAATTACATAACAGTGGTGATCCTGCCCCGTATTAATAAAGGTTTTCATGTTGTTTCTTAATGTTTCCATTATTTTGATAATTACCTATATATATATATATATATATATATATATATTTACCGTAAGACTTTGGGGGACTTTGTGGTTACTTGGTTACTTTGTGACTGCAGGGGTAACTTTGTGACACATCGTTAATTTTTTCGTATTTCGGATCTTGTGTCACTCCCGTGATATCGGTAAGTCAAAGAACACTGCTATCCGACAAACAAAGACATTTACTGGCCAGCGTCTGATGTTTCTGCAAGCCATTCGTCTTCGCTGGCCAGAGTCAAATCTGTTGTCAATCTATTGACTCAAACTTCGGATACTTTGTGTGCTGAAGGCTAATACGTTATACAACAAGCTACCACAAGTAATTATTTTTTGTTGTCAATTTGTTGGTTAGATTGTGGAGCAATATAACGTTTGTGTAGTGAAATTTCCGAGAGCTATGAGAACATAACCTAAATATCGAAATGTGGAAACTAAATATCGAAAGGAGGTTACTTTGTGACACATTGAGACTGTCACAAAATAAAACACAAATTCGACCCACTTCCTCCAGCCGCTCTATGTTGCATTTTCCTGTCCTCTAAAATACCACTGGAGAGAAAGAAGTATTCACTATCTGGGAAAAAACTACCCGAAGGAGCAGAATGTGCCGAAAGACGAATTTCCTCATCTTCTCAAAGAACTAATGGCTACCCTGAGCACCCGAGGTCTGTTTGATATCAAAGATACAGATAAAGCTATCCAATACTTGCAATAGGTATCTAAAATTATGTATCAAGGTTTTGATAAACGTTTTACTGTCTAAATTTGTGTCGAGTATTTTTTCCACTTGTATTTCAAGGCGGTAACAGACATCGTAAATATTCGGAGATGCTACTTTGTGATACATTTTAACTTTGATTTCTCAATGGTAATTAAAAATACAGGTTAACGCAATACATCACTACCTAAAGAAAGGATGTACCAATGTTTGGCAAATGTTCGATTTGGGCTGGTTTTAAAACTGATCGTCTGACACCGGAAAAAACCTCAGGTCCGTCATAAAGTAACCATCATATGATATATATATATATATACACTGCTGACCACCCAAATTGCAACAACAAGAAAGACAAGAGATATAACAACAAAATTTATTTTGTAGATAACATATTGACCAAGTATCAAATGATTAAATTTATAGACTTCGGTGAAGTGTGGTTTCTGCCAAAATCAGTAGCCAGAGTAGCCGCCATTGTTGGAGATCACCGCTGCCACACGCCTCGGCATTGATTCAAAGATACTTTGGATGAGTTCTTGGGATACAGAAGACCAAGCAGCTTCCACACGTTGCCAAAGTTGATCTGCTGTGGATGCTGGGGATGGAATCTGGGTCAATCGTAGAGCAACCATGGACCACATGTTTTCTATCGGCGTAAGATCCGGAGAGCGAGGTGGTCAGGGAAGCAATTCAATCTGGCGATTGACGAAGAACCGTTGGACAATGCGTGCCACGTGTGGTCGAGCATTATCCTGTTGAAATATGGCTGTGGGCAAGCCCTGAAGGTAAGGAAGGACAACTGGCTCCAACACCTCGGAGATGTAGCGCTGGCTGTTTAAAGTACCGACAATGCGTACTAGAGGTGTGCGAGAGTGATATCCAATACCGCCCCATACCATAATAACCGGTGCAGGACCAGTGTGGCGGTGCATAACGCAGCTGTTTAGCATCATCTCTTCACGGTGTCTCCAGACTCGAATGCGACCATCGTGGTGTTGCAGACAGAAGCGTGACTCGTCAGTAAAGACAATTTCATTCCATTCTGCCGTCCACATCCTTCTGTCATCGCACCATTGGCGGCGGAGACGTCTGTGGTTCTGCGTCAAGGGTAGACAAAGCAATGGACGTCTTGCGGACAGACCACTCTGCTGTAAACGGCGTCGAATGGTACGCGCAGACACTGGGTGATGCGTTACAGACTGCATGTGCTGTGCTATGGTTCGTGATGTGACTGAGCGGTCCGTCACTGCCATGCGCACAATTTGCCTGTCATCACGTGAAGTGGTGTGCTGAGGTGGATGCGATCGAAGACGCCGGTCCGTCGTACCCTCCTGCATCCAACGATTACATATCCGCGTTACAGTTGTTTGGTTTCGTCCAACACGACTACCGATTTCCCTGAAAGATAATCCACAATCTCGGTAGGCCACTTTCCTTCCTCTGTCGAACTCGGATACTTGATCAAAAGATGATCGCTGTTTTCGACGAGGCACAATCGATCGTTTTTTTGAAAAAACCACAAGAAAAACACAATTGCCGAACTTGAAATCGTCGAAATCTCCAAGCCTTAAATAGCGCTTTGAAGTGGCGCCACAGGCGTGCGTGATTTGCGTCTGCGCTGAAATTCTAACCATGTGCATATCTCACCTCCGCTAATGCATGTTGTAAATTTCATGTTATTTGCATGTTTCCTTCAGGGTGTTGCATTTACAGTGGCCAGCAGTGTATATATATATATATATATATATATATATATATATATATATATATATATATATATATATATTGAGAGGGAGGGACAGAGATTGATTAATTGGAAGAAATTTAAAAAAATAGTATCTAATTTATTCTATTACAGAAATGAAAAATATTTTTCAACCTCTCTTTAAAAACTCATTAATTCAATAGCTTTTTATTTCTTAGTTTATTTTATTTACACATCTCTCTCTTTAAATTATCCACTGATTTTAATGCTGGATAAGAAGGGATGGTCAAAATTTTGGCCATCAAGAAGCCCTGATTTTACCCCTCCAGACTTTTTCTTTGGGGCTACCTGAAGAACATTCTGTGCGCTGAGAAGACTACATCAGTTATCGGACTACAACCATTTATCGGACAGAATCACTGTTGCAATAGCGACTGCACCTGCTATGATCGAACGTACCCGAATGGAGATCGACTAGCGCCTAGGTATGTGCCGAGCGACGAGGGGTTCCTCACATCGAAACCTACTAGGCTATGTCCAAAACTTGATTTGTTTTTTGTATCGTTTCGGGAAAATATAAACTAACATGAGTTCTATTATATGGTTATATTTTTCCCCTTTGAAATTACGGACACCTTTATAGGTGACCCTGTATTAATTAGCAAATATATTGGTAAAAAAGTACTGTTGGTTCATTGAATTTTAAGTTCATTTTTATAAGTCATATGAGTTTTTAGTTATATTATCTATGTTTTTATCTATGTTAGGGTGCCGTGGCCCAGTTGGCAAGATCAGCGGGCCATTGATCTGAATGTCCCTGGTTCGATGTTCGTCGCTGCAAATACACCGCCGTGTTCACTAATGGTGGCCGGGGCACGCAAAATAGGTCGTGGCTGCAATGCCCTCTAAGTTCTCAAATTTACCTCTGGAGGTGCGGGGTCAAGTGTTCTGGACTCGTAACTTTGTTCAAAATTACGGGACCGGTCATTTAGTCACGTCGGACTTCAACTCTTGAGGTACTAACTAAAAAACAGGCCACCCCTTTCAGCCCAATAGCCTGTTAGGACCTGATGAATGCAACTTCCAACCAGGGGGCATTGGCAACAACAACAAATGTTTTTTATACTGTTACTTTAAAGCACCTTTCAAATATAAACCTATATTTTAATATGCCAAATACACAGGTGGGTATATTTGATATGTGCAAATCCCCTGAAAATTTCTCTTTCATGTCTAAGGGAAAGTGATTTTCGATTGATAAATGCAAAGATAGAATCCGTTTACTGTAAATAATGAAACGTATGGTAGATACAAATCAAAAGAGTACGGATTCTTAAAATTCCCAAAGAGAAAATTTCAATTGTCCAAATCTTTTAAGGCCTTATTTGAATAATGGGCCACTTTTTTTTAAAAAATGGAGTCAGCCTCACTTTCATGTTCTTACAAGTCATTTCTATCTTATGTTAAAACTGGTACACCCGCAGCTTATTTCTGCTGCCAACAGAGGACACCAGTAATGAGACTTCAAAAGTCATTTTTCAGCACTCATTAGAATGCGATACAGAGCCTTAAATTACATTTTGTAATTTAAGGCTCTGTATCGCAAAATGCACGAAAATGGAGTTGGTCCACTATTCATATAAAGAAATCATGTAATATTATATATTAGAGTTCAAGAATGTATGAGGATTTGTTGGTACGTTTATGAGATTTAAAATCCTATTTGTTGATAGAGAAAAGTGTTAAGAATTTTAATTAAGTTAAAAACCTCTAAAATTCATAGGAAAAGAGTTAAATGCATAATTTTTTAAATATTCGTGAAAAATAAGAAATATTCGTTATTCATGTTTCAGGAAACATAATAATAGAAAACGAGAAAATGTTTCTACAGGAAAGGGGATTATTTTCATTTTAATTCTAATAATACTAGTACAAAACACATTTGTTTTCTTAATAATAATTGAAAACAAAAAGTTTCAAATTCTCATAGCCTACTAAAATGTACAAATTTACAAAAGAAGTGGCTGACTAATTTTCCTTTGCTTCTTAATTACGGAATTAGCATATCTTTTTGT